>CBVK0101073501.1:0-18774 GCA_900067695.1 Picea abies
TTAACATCATTCATATATTGAGTTTTGTCCATTGACCTCCACTCATATAAAACCAACATCCACCAAAAACTCTTATGGGTACTGGGCTTATCCTCCTGCAATTCGAGGGTGACTTTCAGTGCTAACAGAAGGCACTTGGCTCATGTGTCCTAATTTTCATTCCCTCAACAAACTTACCATCAAAGAAAAATTTCCCATTCCTATCATAGATGACCTTCTGGATGAATTTAGTGGGGCTCAATACTTTACCAAACTTGACCTCCATTCAAGCTACCACCAGATATGTATGAAAGAGGAAGACATCCCAAAGACTGCATTTCACACTCATGAGGGACACTATGAGTTCTTGGTCATGCACTTCGGTCTTTATAATTCTTATGAATCATGTCTTTCATCCTTTTCTATGTCACTTTGTGTTATTTTTCTTTGATTTTATTCTCATCTATAGTAAAACTTGGCCAACCCATCTCACCCATGTAGATCAAATTCTCCATCTTTTCTCCAAGTACCAAATTTTCCTCAAAAAATCTAATGTGATTTTGGTGCCTCTGAAGTTAGCTACTTGGGTCATATTGTTGGAAAGAATGGTGTAAGGGTGGATCCCAAGAAAATTGAAGCTACACAAAATTGGCCTTGCTCTAAAAATATTAAAAGTATGTGTGGTTTCCTTGGTTTAACGGGTTATTATCGCAAGTTTGTTTAGAATTATGGAAAAATTGTTGCTCCTCTCACAACTCTCCTTAAAAAGAATGCTTTCAGTTGGACTCCAATAGTTGACCAATCCTTCCAAGCCTTAAAATAAGCTATGTGCACTACTCATTTACTGGCCCTACCTGAATTCACCAAGACCTTTGTTCTGGAATGTGATGCATCTGGGAGAGGAATCGGGGCAGTCCTCATGCAAGATGGATGATCTCTGGCTTTCACCATTAAACAATTGTTGGACTGACATTTGGGACAATCAATTTATGAAAAGGAAATGTTATCTATTTTGCATGCAGTGGATCTCTGGCTCCCTTATCTATTGGGAAAATGCTTCCAAATTAAAAAAGATCATCAAAGCCTTAAGTACTTCCTGGAACATCGAATTTCATCCTCGGAGCAACAAAAATGGGTGACCAAGCTGTTTGGATATGATTATGATATTGTTTACAAGAAGGGAAAATAAAATGTGGTGGTTGATTCTCTTTCTGGGAAATATGAAGAAGAAGGGTCCTTATTATCCCTTTCATTCATTGTAGCAGACTGACTTTAGGCCGTTTGAAAAGAATGGTTTCAAGACCCCAAAATTTCTAGCCTAATCCAAAAAATTCAACAAGATCCCCAAGATGCTCCAGGGTACTCTTGGCACAATGAAAAGTTTCTCTATAAAGTTTCCCTTATCTATTGGGAAAATGCTTCCAAATTAAAAAAGATCATCAAAGCCTTAAGTACTTCCTGGAACATCGAATTTCATCCTCGGAGCAACAAAAATGGGTGACCAAGCTGTTTGGATATGATTATGATATTGTTTACAAGAAAAGAAGAAGGGTCCTTATTATCCCTTTCATTCATTGTAGCAGACTGACTTCAGGACATTTGAAAAGAATGGTTTCAAGACCCCAAAATTTCTAGCCTAATCCAAAAAATTCAACAAGATCCCCAAGATGCTCCAGGGTACTCTTGGCACAATGAAAAGTTTCTCTATAAAGGTCGCTTGTATTTAACCAAAAATTCGACCCTTAAACCCAAGGTGCTCTCTGAGTTTCACACTTCACCTACAACTGGTCATTCAATTTTTACCAAAACTTATGAATGAGTAAAACAATATTTCTTTTGGGATGGTATGAAATAAGAAATCCACACCTTTGTGGCTAAATGTGATATATGTCAACGCAATAAGGGAGAAACTATCAAATCTCGTGGTACACTCCAACCACTTTCGCTTCCACCTACTATTTGGATGGATATTTCCATGTATTTTATTGTTGGCTAACCTAAATCAGGAAATAAGTCAATCATCATGGTGGTAGTGGATAGCATTTCCATATATGCTCATTTTTGTGCTCTTCAACACCCATTCACAACATCCACAACGGCTCAATGTTTTATGGATAGTATCTTCAAACTCCATGGAATGCCTCATTCTATTGTTTATGACCGTGATCCCACTTTTACCAACAATTTTCGGCAAGAACTCTTCAGTCTCCATGGAACTCAATTGCATCTCAACACAACCTATTATCCTCAGACTGATGGAAAAACAAAAGTGATCAACAAGTGTTTGGAAACATATTTGAGGTGTTATTCATTAGAAAAACAACATCCATGGGTTTAGTGGTTACCCCTATTTGAATAGTGGTACAACATCTCTTATCATATTGAAACTCATATGAATCCTTTTGAAGTAGCTTATAGACATAATCCACCATCGATTCTCCCATACATGCCAGGTGTCTCCATGGTTTAGGAGGTTGACTAAAATATTACTGTCTGCATGAACATTCTCCATACTCTCAAATACAATTTGGTAATGGCTCAAAATGCATGAACATTCTCCATACTCTCAAATACAATTTGGTAATGGCTCAAAAATGCATGAAGCAACAAGCAAATCAGGGTTGTTTTGAGCATCAATTTGCTGAAGGGGATCAAGTGTTTCTCTTTCTCCAACCATCCAAACATACTTCACTCAAATCCCAACCGTGTCAGAAACTTGCACCAAAATTTTATGGTACTTATACTATTCTCAAATGCGTTGGGCCAGTGACCTATCAGTTAAATTTTCCCATTCACTCCAATTTACATCTTGTTTTTCATGTCTCATTCCTGAAGAAAGTGATTGGCACCAAATGCAACACCCATACCAACCTACCAGATTTGGATGAAGAAGGCTCCAGTTAGTTACAACCACAAGCCATATTGGACTAGAGAGAGAATCATCTCCATCAACGCACCATCAAGGAATTTTTGGTTCACTGGAAGGATACTCCACCAGAATATATCATCTGGGAATTGGATACCATTCTGCAACATTTTTCTCATCTTGAGCCTTGAGGACACGACTCTTTTTAAAGCGGGCTCATGTAGATATAATAATATATTTTCCATGTAATAAAGGCCGACATTAGTTAATAATACCTAGATATATTTTCCATGTAATAAAGGTTGAAATTAGTTAGTAAGGCCTATTTAATAAATGTGAACAAGTCAATGTAAGAAGACCTAATATAATCTTCCACTTCTAGAAATATGTTCCTCTAGAATGTTCTTTAGAAGATGGAATTAGTATAAATAATAGTAGGAGGCATGAGAAATATTGTCTTGAGAATTATTGAAATAGATCTCTTCTCTGATGGAGGTTTCCCCCTCGAAGAGGCAAGTGAACATTGATTTCTTTGAATAAAACTATTATTTTTGGTGTTTCTCTTCTCATATTTTTTTGTTCGATTGATATCTTCTAAATATTCCTATTTCTGCATATTATATTACATATGGTACCTTACAGAAAGAGAGTTATCCCGTTAGTCAGTTGGTTGCTGTGGTGATAGTTGTATTGGTACTATTGAGCTCACTTTGAGCCTATGGTTTTGTAATGTCTTTGATTGTAATTATGAGTCTGTCATATTTGTAGATTCTGAAGGAATGCATATGGAGCTATGTAATGTAACCATGAGGAAATGCATAGAAGAGTAGGGCTCTATTGATGTTAAGAAAGGAATTGCTTAATGTGTATCTGTGAATGACTGAATAAAGATAATAAAGATGCCCTATTTATGGTCTTATGATGCGTTGATCCTATGTCAATTGAATGAATGTGATGTGGTTATATAATTTTAGTTAGTAAGTAGTTTGTTATGGATTTTATGAATTCCAACTCGGATCGAACTTTGTGCAATTAGTCCTTCATCATCATCGAAACAATACCAATTGGTCTTTGTGATCCTCACGACATCTCGTGTGAGACGTTCTTTAGTATTGGGATGAATATTGATATGTCGATGCCTTAGGTTTTTTAATTGGTCAAATTTGGAAGAAACTTGGGTCTTCAACCCCCTAGTGTTAAGAAATATGTGTGCAAGTGTGGAAAGAACCAACAAATGGTTATGCTGTCAGGATTTGAATCAAGTTGAGCATAGTTGATGATCAAGTTTGCACTCGATACTAAGGTTTCATAGAATAAGAGTAGCGTGGCCTCTCTACCTCTAGGAAAGTGCACAACTGCAATGAATTCTATTGCATTGAAGACAAAAGAGATCACTACAGCCCGAGATGAGTAGAAAATAATATAAGAGCTCATTATTATTTTGGTTGATAAGGCCTTATTTTTCTATACCTAGTTGAAAAATGCACAGGTTGTTGTCGACCCCTTGATTGAGAAATTAGAAAAATAATATCTGACAGCTCCTCAGGTCACAAAAATTGATCTAGATGTGGTTGTTCAACTCACCTAGGATCTTTAGGGAAACCTCAATGAGCCTGATCACTAGTTTAAGGAGTTCGTCCAAGAGCTCCTAAAGACAGTTATGTCTTTTGCGTTAGTCATTCCATTAGGTAGTTGGATCAAGGATGAGCCAAGTAATAAGTGGTGGGGGCACGTTGGAACTCAAAATTTTGGGTAAATATTGCGTGTGTGCACAAACGAAGTTGTGTGTGCCTATTATACTTTTGCGCATGATCAAGCAATTGCATGAAGGGTGACATGAGGTGTGCACACAAGATCATGTTTTGTTAGTACGTGCTAGCTTGAGTTCTACCAATGTGCGTCGGTTCGGATTTTGTGATGTGTGTCAGAAATAAAGAAGACACCACATGCACGTCAGAATCAAGAAAAAAATCTTTGGGAAATTTCCTTGAATGATTACTACAAGCAGCATGAGGGAAAGTAGAGAAAAAAGATGATGAAATAGAAAGGTAGTTGAGATTTCCATGATTCCAAAAAGGTGACGTGGAATGCATGTAGGTGACATAAATGTGTGATACTGGAAGTCATAGAAATGAGTGGGGAAGAATTAAAAGTGACAGAGCACCAGAGCCAAGAAGCAGATACAATAGAGCAATGCCAACAAAAAGAGAGTTAACTTGTTAGTTGGTTGGTTGCTACGGTGATATTTGTATTGGTGGTATTGAGCTCACTCTGAGATTATGGTTTTGTAATGTCTCTAAATGTACGTCCGAGTCTGTGATATATGTAGAGTCTGAAGGAATGCACATGGTGCTATGTAATGGGACCATGAGGAAATGCATAGAAGAGAAGAGCTATGTTTCTTTCAAGAAAGGAATTTCTTAATGTTTATATGTGAATGGTTGAATGAAGATAATAGAGTTTCACTATTTTTGGGACTCTTATGATGTGTTGATCCTATGCCAATTGAATGAATTTGTTGTGGTTAAATATTGTTAGTTAGTAAGCAATTTGTTATGGATTGTATGAATTCCAACTTTGATAGAATGTTGTGCAATTAGTCCTTCATCATCATCGACACAAGACCATATGGTCTCTGTGATCCTCATGGTGTCTCGGGTGAGACCTTGTTCAGTCTTTGGTTGAGGATTGATATGTCGATGCCTTGGGTATTTTGTTGGTCAAATTTGGATGAGCCCTGGGTATTCAACCCCATAACGTTAAGAAAGACACACACGAGCATGTATAGAACCAACATCCTACTACAACTAGACCATAACTCTTCACTTAATTTCCACCCATAACTTTTCTTTAAGCTTCAATCTATGAAATGATACTAATTCCTACTCAACCAAGTTCATTCAATAGTAGGCACATGTCCAATCATGGCCTTTACACTACAAGGAAAAGACACTCTCGTGGAGGTTTTTGTAGACACCCTATAAAAATATCCCAAAAATCCATTTATAGTGGATGATACTAGCGGAGGTGAGAAGGAGGAGGTTTTAGTGGATCATATTTTTAGACCGGTGCTTTTATAAGTACCTAACGCACCAGTATGTTTTCTACAATAGGCGCATTGGTGCCCTCAAAACTAGCGCATCGTAGTGGGGTTATTTCAAATAAAGAACAATATTATCCGGTGCTCTACGGAATAAGGACACACTGGGAAATAATGACGGATCGTAATAACGTTATTTTAAAAATCTATGATGTGCAATGTAACATTGGAAGCACCAGGGCGCTATTAGTAGAACGCATTGTCATATGGTTAAACAAAAAACATTTGCACAACAACGTAGGATTGTGTCAAAAAATATATATCGATGCACTCTGTTGTTCCAAAGTCTGTACTTAAGGCTTAGAAGTACAATGTCTAGGCATCCGAACATGGGTAAAGGGTAGGGAAGAGAGAAACTTCAACCTTCGGCAAGGGAAACTAGGGAAGATTTCTGCATTGGCGTTGTCTAGCTTCCAATTGTTCCTGGATGTTAATATCCTGTTCAATCGCTGCCCATGAACGTTCGAGTTCCACCCGGGTAGTGGCTGTTTTAAGAATGACATCGAAAAGATTTAAGGAAATGTGCGTTTGATTTGATAATACGGGCTCGATGTTGGGCTGTGTTGGTACAGGGACATTCATGGAGGAACAGTAAAATAAGGAAACCTCAAAGGGAGAATTTAAGTGTTGTCTCAAATTTGGTCATGTAAAGAGAGTTTACGGTTTCATAAACAAAAAAATGAGGTGAAAATCAAAGGATCTTTCCCGTAACTGGGTTATATCTTAATAAAATTTTATGAGGTGGGGGAAAACATTTAGCTATCTATCAAGTAAGGCTCCTATCAAGGGAGAATCTCACGTATAAACAGAAGAAGAAAAATGTAAGGAAAATAACCCGATGAAGCATAAAATGTATATAGAATTTTGAAAGTCTTGACTGGTCTTACACCTCCTGATAGTTGGTATAGAGGAAAAATAGTAAACAATTATAGAAAACCAAAATTCATTCGCTATAGTAGAGGTTATACTAAATTATAGCAAAACATTCATCAGATAAGAATATGAAATCAAACGAAATATGAGATACAAGAAAACAAACTCATAACACAGTCGTGACGGAATTGAGAATCTTCAGATTTGCTTTGTATTAACTCTCAAAGTGTAAAAACTCTGTTACAATCGACACAAAAAGGTCCAGCCTCTTTTCTTTCTTTCTATGGTATATTTATATAGTTTTACAATACGATGGAATCTCAATCGTTACAAAAATTTCGGTTATGATAAGGAGGAGAGCAATCGCTCCATTTCTTTTTCTCTGTCTTCACTTGGTGCCAGAAGTTTTTCCTCGCGCATGCTCGGTACAGGTGACACATCTTTCAACCAGCTGAGATATCAGCCTTGACGGTTCTTCTTGACAATTGGCCTCAAAAGAGTAACAATATCGGGCTAATTGCGGCCGCCTGTCTTCCATCTGTCTGTCTATGATGTCGATAGCGCATAATTGTGTGCTTGGTTTAATCATGCATTTGTCTATTTGGACTATGTCTGCGATAGTCACTTGGGAGATCTCGGTCGAATCTCTTTCCTCTTTTTCCTTTAAATCAAGTGAGATTTTTTCCATATTCATTTGAATCAATGCCTTGACATTACCTCCACCATCAATGCCTAGCAGTTTGCCATCTATAGAACTAAAGGCCTCTTCTAAGGAATTCGTTACCCTTTTGGATTGCAGCTTGCCTTCCGTGATGCTGTGCTCCCATTCTTTTAATAGAATGTTTCCTCTGGTCTGCTCCGAAATGGTGAACCTGGGAGTACTTCTCGAATCCCTGTTGTTTGTGGCTATCACAACCTCTTGGAAGGCGACCCGTGCTACTCCAGCTTCCCTTTCTCTAGCAGTCAAATTCTCCAAAACTTAATTAACCAATAAACAGCTATCCCGAATCACCTCTACCTTGCTGAGTAAATTTCATTGGGCCGCAGAGACTCTGCTTCGAATTTCCATCGCCTGGGACTGAAACATTCTGATATTTATTACTTTACTTTCGGCGATTTCCACCCTAGCCTGAAGCTGTTCGATCAAATCTTTTTGTTGGCTTGTTTGCATCTGACCATCCCGAACCACCAGATGTGCTTGTTTGAGCTCAGTATTGAGCAACTCTATCTCATTTTTATTGGCCAACCTGGCCTGCTCTATTCCTACACTTGCCTGGTCTTTGGCAGCCTCTGCTGCTGTGGCTAGTCTGGCTTCCAGGGTCTTGATGAGGCAATTCTTTCATTTTAGCTGTTTTTTCAAGACCCCGAATGAAAATTGGTTCGTTGTGGCATATGCCCCTAATGTCCCAACTATTTCCATGGCGAACTGCTCATTCTTCTCATCCTTCCCATCAGTTATAACTTTGTATTTCTTGGTTGTTGACTTTCCTTCCTGATAGAATTCCATCTTTGCCACTGCCTTTCTCTTCTTATCGAAAAAGAACTCATTCGGAGGAAGCTCTTCTACCCTTATAGGCCTCAACTCTTCATTGAAGATCCACCCTGCGTCAATATTTCCCTGAGTTGACTGCAAGGGGGTAACTGACGTGATAGGTTCTCTGATCTGCTTCGCTGATTTTCCCAGAGTAGTAAACAGACTCTGCTTCTTTGGCGGGTCGGGAGTCTTTATCTCTGCGTTCAAACTCTTAGTTTTCTCTCCCTCGTCCTGGTGTTTTTCTTGATCGGGAGTCGCATCCTTAGAGCCTTCAGCATATTTTTGTTTCACCTCCACCATACTTGGACTCTCACCCTGCAACGCTGTGGGAAGACAACTACGTCGATGTTCTTGGAACTTCAGAACATCGGCTCTCTCCTCAGGTGCCAAGGTTTGTATCTGAGCTAGAATCTCAGCATAGGACCTTTCACCTTGGAAAATGTCATCTGAGGGTGAATTCTCGTGCTCAAATCTCTTGAGCCCACAACTGGCCAAATGATTGCTCACAACCCTTTGCGGATTGTGCTTCTTTTATTCAATGAGGACCAAATTTAGGTCTTCCAGGGTTGCTGCCTCAGCTTTGGCATGCTCGAAATCTAATAAAGAATATGAATTTAAATGAACAGGAAAAGGTGGCCATACCTTCTTTGAGTATCCCTTAAGCTCCTTGCTTATACCACCAATTACTGTTTATCTAGCAACCTCACGACAAGCCAACTTGTCGGGAATGAGCAATGGAAATGCATGCGGGGGAACAAAAGCGCCGAAAACTCTGAGATATGAGAATTCGGCTTCTACATACCAGTCGACTATGCTGCTCAGATTTGTCACTATACTGTCCGAGATCCTGGGTGGCGGGTGACTGAAAATAGTGACATGCAGAGGCACCATCACCCAGTTGAAGATTTCATATACAAAATTTTCCGCTTTGTTTTCCCACAATTTCACATGATAAACATGGATAGGCTCATCTTCTGCTGGGGAAGATAAACTCGGATTAAGTGATTAATTAATTATGTTCATATCCTTATCGTGATTTCACGAGTCGGGGCTTAGACAGTGTAACTTTTAAAAAAGAAAATGCTGAGTGGTGAATTGCCGACAGAAGGTTACCATGGTTTAGCTTTTACTTTTATCCTTGACACGGGTTACTAAAATAAGGACTTCGTGTTCTCGACTATTGGGGTTACGACAATAAACTTTTGGATTTGGTGAATGCCGAGGTGCAAAAACCTGATGACGTTTAATCATGGTTTAGGAAAACTTTACTCCCATTACTGCTCTAGGTAAAAATTTAAAACGATTTCGCCATTTCATGGCTCGGGATGTGTGAACTACGTGATTTATAGCATCCAACCTACGAGATCCCGAGGTAGAACAAAAGGGGATTTTTTTTTTTTACGAAAGGTAGGACTCGCCTTGAGAGTACAATAATCATCGCTACTTGCGTGATAAAGCTTCAAATATTCTGAAACCACAGACAGAAACTATGAACACCATCTTTCGATTTCAAGCATTAAAAATGAAATTTGTGACGGGCTAGAAAAACAAAGGCGGGTCCAACATAGGCTCCAACTAGGGATCCCGTTTTCTTGTAGAGTGGGAATAACAGTAGACCAAGTGCCAATATTGGGTGAATGGAGTCAATAGCTTCAATCAGGCGAAAAGATTCTTGAGAACAGGGTATTGAAGGGGAAAGAGACTTCATTTTTTACCTTGAAAGGATTTTCAAACTCAGATATTCTTTTTAAATTTGGCTATAGTCCCTTTCACGAATTTCTCTTTCCCGTTACTAAATTCAGGTCTTCCTTAAGACAATCAAAACGGTCCTAGGAGACCCAACATATCTTGCGGCTATCAGCTTGCATCAAAAGAAGAAGTTTATATGTCTTTAAATCGGGAAGCCCCACCTGAACTTGGGATGTGGATCAGGTTTTTAAAAAGAATTGGTTACCAGAGTAGAGTGATATTCATGTATAACAGTGTTACAGATATCTCAGATATTGCTTCACTGCCAGCGAGTCTGTTCAGTACCCTGGTGAATTTATCTGGCCCCTTTTACTGAATTTCCTTTCACCACTTCGAAATATATTTATGCATTTAAATGCTGAGACGAGGGCAATCATTTCTGAATTTCCTTTCATCGTCTCTTGGACTAGGTGGGGGAAATCATTTATGAATTTCCTTTCACCACTTGTCTTATAATTTTCTTTTTAGAGCGCGAAGATGGGGGCAATCAGTTTGTATCAGGGCTGATATCTGTGTAATATTTTGCATTATAGGTCTGTCAACTTACTTTGATTACTTGGAACCAACCTTCCCTTGACCTTCAAAACACCTTTGTTCTCAGGGAATAAAGGGAAAATAACTTTCTTAGGGCACTCTATTTGAGCAAGCCTCAATCCTCCGATGTTGTTGAAAAACCTAGGAAAGTTAGGATCACTTTAGGCATCTCTTCGTTTAGCAGGGGATCGAGGAGTTGTGAAGACCCACCTTCTTTCCACAATCTGCTTTGAAGCTCACAAGGTTGAAACGAAAACTCTTATCCCTTCTTATGCGAAACGCAAAGATGATGAATTTTCAAAAGGTAAACCCGGAGATAAAAGAGGGGTGACATGTAGTGACTTTCAGACTGAGAATACAAAGGTCAAAAAATTCAAAACTTACTCTTGTAGATCCTTTCTTTGGGGGTACTTTACTTCGGCTGACTGTTTTTATTTTGGGTGAATCATTTAATTTGTCTTAGCTTTTTATTAAACAAGGAAACAACTCTGTCATTTATCAATTCAGCTGATATTGCAGTTTGAATGGGGTTACCTCGATTTTCTTTAAAAGTCCTTTAGAACATGTCCTTTAAGAAATCTCATCTATACTTTTTCTTTTCAATTTCTTTGCACAATATCAAATTTCTTGGGTATCCCCTGTTTAAGCCGCTTTATTTCTGACACCCTCTTTTGGTTTACTTCTTCTGCTTATTTTGCGTGTAGCTGGGACCTTGTAAGAGGCAAATATGAAGGTTAACAGGGCTATCCGAAAAGTGTTGAAAGTTCACAAAAGAAAAATAAAATAAAAAAAGCGATGCGTAAATGAAAAATATGTACATGTATACAAAGTATATATATAAAAATACAATTTTTTTTTTTTTTTTGGCTACTGTTACATCATATAATGCTTTAGATAACGCCCATTGACAAGGACGTTGAGGATTTCACCGTTATATTTTCCAGTAGGAAATAATTTTTCCCTTCCAGAGCCGAGACCCTGAATGGCCCATACCATAGGTGGTCAAATTTACCATGTTTTGCTGCTTCTTCCTTTCTTGCATCCCACCTTAACACTAAATCACCTGGGAGGAAATATCTGTCCTTTTCTTTGCGGTCGAATAATGCCTTCATATCATCTTGGTATTTCTGCAGCTTCTCATCTACTTCGACTCTATGCTGTTGAACCTCAATCAACTGATTTATTCTCCTGGTGACATGATTGGGTTATTCATTTTGATCTTGCCATAACTTCATCACTAGGAGCGCTAGGTTTATAGGTAGCATGGCATCAGTCCCATATACCATATGAAAAGGCGAAATGCCGATTGACCTTTTTGTGCTTATGCGATTCGCCCACAATGCATATTTTAAGTGCACATGCCAAGACCTTTATTTTCATCCAATACTTTCTTGATTATATTTACCAGGCTCTTGTTAAATGACTTGGCCAATCCATTTCCCTGGGGACAATATGCTGTGGAATGGCCAAGAATGATGTTATACTTCTAACAGAAGCTGATCATAGCCATAGATTTAAAGGCTTGGGCATTGTTTGTAACTATCTTTCGGGGGAAACCAAACCTAGACAAAATGTTGTCTTCTAAGAAATCGATTACCACCGAGTCTGTTGCCCTTTTGGTTGGAATGGCTTCCACCCATTTAGTAAAATAATCCATTGCGGTTAAGATCCACTTGTGTTGAGCACTGGAATGGGGGTTAATCTCACCTATGAAGTCTAGACCCCATTTCTTAAATGGGGCTTCTGCTTTGATTGAAACTAAAGGCAATGCCAAGAGCTTCTGTTTACCTGCAAATAGTTGACAAGGGTTGTAGGCTCGGACTTTGGCATTGACGTCCTAGAAAAGTTTTGGCTAGTAGTACCTAGCCCTCATAATTTTATAGCTATAGCTCTCCAAGCGTGATGCCCCCCACGGATTCCCTCATGAAATTCATCTGTAACCCGTTGAGTTTCCGATTTGACTAAACAGACTAACAGGAAACCGAGTGGATCTTTCCAATATAGCTGACTTTCGGCGATACAATATTTAACTGCATGGAGTTTTAAAGTTCTGGCTTTTGATGGTGATAGCTCATTTGGGCATTTTAGAGTTAGCAGGTATGATACTATGTCTCCATACCAACCTGATGATATGAAATTCTCTTCGATCCTATTTGGACTTGTTTTCTCATTCAGGTTCATGTCTTCGTTGCCTTCCTGCAAGCAATTGATACTTAGGGCTCTGAAATTTGACTCAGCTAAGAGTTTGGCCAGGCCTTGCCATTTAATCAATTTGGTCGGTTTGACTTCCAGATCAAATTGTTGGATTTTGGCGAGCCATCGCCCTCTTTTTCCATCACTGTCTGGTTGTACCAGAATATCTTTCACAGAACTGGTAGGTACGTACGCAATTATCTTTGAGTGTATTACATACGTTCTGAATGCCTTTAATGCTTTTACCATGGCGTACGCTTGTTTTTCTATTATATCATACTTAAGTTCTGCATCTCTAAGGCTCTTGTTGAAAAAGGCAATCGGTTGTTTGAAACCTTCTTTGTTCTTTTGTAGGATCACCGCGGCAATAGTGTGTTCGGAGGCAAATGAGAAAATAAGAAAATATTTTAGATAGTCGGGACTCGCTAATACAGGTGCCTCCCTTATGACCTTCTTAACATGTGTGAATGATGCTTTGGCATCGGTTGTCCATTTTACTTCGCTGTCCTTTTCAACATACCTGTGATCGATTTTACAATCTCAATGAAATTCGGGATAAATCTTTGTAAAAAATTTATTCTTCCTAAGAAAGATTGAATCTCTTTTACATTTTTGGGAATATTTATAGTATCTATTGCTTCAATCCTCTTAGGATCAATCCTGATTCCATCCCTAGATACGATATGAACTAAAATCTTACCTTCCCGCATGGTGAAATGTGATTTCTTTGGATTTAAAGATAGACCAAACTTGTGGCATTTTTTGAAAGTCTATTTAAGGTGTATCGAGTGTTCTTCATCGGTTTTAGAGAAAACCGTCAAATCATCGAGATAAATGACTATGAACTTATCCCTTTCACTGATGAAAGCGATGTCCATAGCGTGTTGGAATGTGGCCCCTGCATTCATCAAACCAAATGACATTTTATCATACATGAATGTACCCCATGGTGTGGTGAAAGCGATTTTTTCTCTATCTTGTACATTCATGGCGATTTGATTATAACCAGAGAACCCGTCAATCATAGACATTCGGTTAGATCCAACTACCTTTTCTAACACATGGTCCATTTTGGGTAGCGGATAGTTGTCCTTGAGAGACGACTTATTAAGATTCCTGAAATACACACACAGTCTGATTTCCCCGCTCTTTTTCCTGACCGGGACCAAGTTTGCTACCCAGTCTGAATATCTCAGAGGTACTATTATTTTCGCATCTAAAAGTTTCTTAACTTCCTTTTCGATCATGGGTAACAAAATGGGGTCAATCTGTCTAAGCTTTTGCCTAAAAGGTTTGACCCCAGGTTTTAGAGGTATCTTGTGATCAATTACAGAAGTGTCGTATGTCTTTAACTCATCATAAGACCAGGCGAAAACATCCTTATACTGTCTGAGTAAGTCTTTATATTTACTTTTTACTTCGGGAGGGAGGAACTTGGATATTCTTACCATCCTGGATTCTTCTTTGGTTCCTATATTGCAGTCCTCAACTTCTTCTGGTTGGGGTTGTAAGGTGGATTTCACAGGTATGTCATTTTGATCAAAAAGTCTTTCTAAAGGAATCAATCCTTTCAGAATCTGGTTGTTTTTAAGGACCAACATATGATGATCCACGATTTTTTCTCTGAAAGCTTCATGATCCTCCCCTTCTTGCATGATCCATATCGGATCATTTTGATTTTCTTGGTCTACGTGAGTTTCGGAGAATTCACCCACTGCTTCAAGAAATTTCTTAATTTGTTCGTCATCCTCAAAGACCTGCTAATGCTGGATATTGTCTGGTATAGATGGTCTGTGTCTGATTTCTATGTGATACTTCAATTTTAAAGTTGTGGGAGGAGAGAAGGTTGAAGCTGCTTTAGCCAATGCATCATCATGTAAGTTCTCTACGCGCGGGATAAAGTGGACATTTACGGACGAGAAAAAGTTTTCCATGAGATCCCAGGCACAATTCCTATATGATCTTAATCTAGGATGCTTGGCTTGGTACTGTCGGTTTATTTGTTTGACTATTAACTCTGAATCTCCGTATAACTCTAAGTTATTTATATTTAGCTTTTTGGCAGCCTCTAATCCTAAGACCAACGCTTCATATTCACATATGTTATTAGTGTAATCTATATCCCACTGCAGTCTGTAGGAAAAAGGAACCACAAACTTTCCTTTGGGATCCACTAAAAGCACTCCTGCACCAGCCCCTTCACAAGATGAGGCACCGTCAAAATACTTTTTCCAGACACCGGTGCTACACAGATCCTCTGTCATATAACTTGACTCTTCCTTCTCTATATTGTTTTCCTCTGGACAACCATCTCAACCATCATCACAATATAAGATACAATTTCCTAAATCTTGATCCGCAATATAAATAGGGAAATTGTTCAAGTTTTGAGGGTCGCTTACTGTATAGGCTAATCTCGTTTATCTGTACAACCGAGTAAAATGACCACCAAACACAGGAATTGTGGTGAATGTCATATCCAATTGAAGAGAACCCCCCAGCTTGGGTCCCCATGACCTAGACAATAGTAAGCCATAATTAGGGGGGATATCTGCAATAACCACATCCATCAAGATACTCTTAACCAGGACCTGTGCTAGGGTAACTACTAAGTCCTTTATCATTCCCATACACTTAACCCTTCTTGAGTCAAAAGAGTAAAGGTATCCATAAGGTCTGGTGATCTGGAGACCCAATTTGTCCATAATGATCTTAGGCATAATGTTATGGGAGGCTCCGGAGTCTAACATGCAATTATGTAGCAATTGATCACATACGTTTAAAGTGATATAAAAGGGAGCAATAATATCTTTGGCCCCTTCAAAATAGGGACCAAAAGTGATGTTAGGTTTGTCATCTTCCAGGTTTAAGATGTCAGACTGACTTTCTAGCTCTGAGACACCCATCGCTTTGGTAATCTGCTTCCGATAAATGGGGTTTTTTGCTAATTCTACCAGAGGGATTGGTATCTTAATTTTATTTATCTTGTTTTCAAAAATGAAAGTTCCGCTCACCTTGTCTGTTTCTTTGGTTGAGACTTTCGAATCCTTCCTTTCTGATTTATTCATCTGGACCGCTTTATTACTCATGGTCCTGGTTGAAGACATAATTTTATTAGCCGTTTCGGTTCCTTGTGCTTGGGTCTCAACTTTTCCCACTCCAGACTCTTGTGTGCTTACTACTTCCATTTTGTTGTTGGGTAATAAGTTCACTTCCGGAGTAGGCTCATAAGTTTGACCTCTTTGGAGAATTTTCTTGGGTTGAGCAGTTGAGATGGGCTTACTATTAGATCTTAAGTTGTACTTAGGTTGAATCTCAACCATTATCATCTCAGTTTCTTGTTGAGATTCACAAAGGTCAGTATGATCACTTTCTTCACCCTTATTCGACGGTTGTTGAGTGCTTAGATATTTCTCATAATCTTCTCTAGTTAGATACGGTTGTGTGCAGTCATCACCGAAGTTCGTGACATCATTATCCGAATCTCCGAAATCTTGGAGATCGTTCGCTCCTATAAAATTTTTGCTCTTTAAGGGAGCTTGTAATTTTTTGATCTTCATTTTTTATTTGTCTTTGCTGGTTCGGGGGGTTGGGGTTCCTCTTGAAATCATTTTTGGGGAAAGAATCAACTTTGTCCTGTTCGAGCTCCATTCTAGATATTTTATTAGACAATTCTTTAATTACTCTGGCCATATCTTCTACCGTGTCATCTGTGGATCTATTAGACCCTGACGGACCTGCTTGTTCTCTAAAGCGTTTAGTTTCTTGGTTTCCCATTTCTACTTTAGCTTTAAGCTTACCTGAAGCCATCATATTCGACTCGATTTCTACTGCATCGTCCTGCATTCGGTTTAGGGTGGCTCCCCTTCTTTCTCGCAAAAGGAGTGCAAAATCCAGTTCGAAAGCCCCGACGAAAGTTACTTTGGCCATGGGTTGGGACGGTTTAACCTCGGCTGGGATTTTGTTATACAGTTTGTTGAATCTTTGAATAAATTCCATGACTATTTCTGAATTCCTTTTTCTTAAAGACCCAAATTCGGTTAAATAATATAGATGGTATTTTCTGTCGCCCCATTGTCTGAGAAAAGCATCTTCCAAAGCGTCATAAGACAAGATAGATGCCGCAGGTAGGCTCCGAAACCAAGTTCGGACCTGGCCTTCGAAGGTTTGGACAAGAGGTCTCAAATATACGTCCTCATGTTCGATACCTAGGATATCTATGAATTGATCAAAGAAATTAATGTGTTCGACCATGGTCAGATCCCCTTCCCCAGTGAATTTTGACAAATTTTTTATATAGTTTTCGGGAAGGTCGTGCAGAGGAACGAGCAATACTAAGGGAGCGTATCTTGCTGCAACTTTCGCAAACACTCTGGGAGGGGGGGAAGGCCCTTGGCCTCCAGCTCCTCCTAAAGGAGCTCCTCCCCCTCCTCCTCCTATAAACCCTCCACCTCCTCCTCCGGCGGCTGCCATCGTTATTAGTGGAAAGTCGTAAAGGGGGTTTCGGAAAATTAAAAGTGAATCTTTATTTTCTTCATGAAGAGGAAAATCCGGTGATGAATGATAAGGAATGTGAGGACTTAGTTCCTCAGATTTGCAAGAGACAAAATCAGGAGAACTGACGGGTGTGGAAACCAAATGTGTAACACACTCTTCAGAAATAGGTGGGGTCGGGAAATTTAACCAAAGGAAAGATGGTATGTCAACTGTCGACGAACCTTCAAGAGGGTCCTTTCCTTTGTGTACTAAGGGGATTGTCGGATGAATCTCATTCCTATCCTCGGAGTAGTTTGACGTCAAATCTTTAGTGTCAGAGAGAGGACTGAGAAAAGTTGAGGGTTCAGAAGAACTCTGAGTCTTCAGTTGTGGGGTTTTAAGTTTGTAAACTGCAGCAGTTGGCATAAGAGAGCCTCTCGCCTTTAGAATCTTCTTGGGATCGTTAACGGGTGTAATCTGCTTACCATCTGGGTTTTGTCTGGTATTCCTTCGACTGGATGCCAGTTTATTATTCATGGAGTCGCCAAGTGAAAGATTAGAAATCCTTAAAAAAGGTGTGTACTCTTTGTTCACTATCAAAGGGTAACACTTTCAACGAAAAACAAATGTCGTTTTCCCAGGGAAAAAGATTTCGTAACTTCGGTCCTCGACAACGGCGCCAGGAAGATGTTGTTCCAGAGTTTGTACTTAAGGCTTAGAAGTACAGTGTCTAGGCATCTGAACGTGGGTAAAGGGTAGGGAAGAGAGAAACGTCAACCTTCTGCAACGGAAACTAGGGAATATTTTTGCGTTGGCGTTGTCTAGCTTCCAACTGTTCCTGGATGTTAATATCTTGTTCAATCACTGCCCATGAACGTTCGAGTTCCACCTGGGTAGTGGCTGTTTTAAGAATGATATCGAAAAGGTTTAATGAAATGTGTGTTTGATTTGATAATCCGGGCTCGATGTTGGGCTGTGTTGGTACAGGGACAGTCATGGAGGAACAGTAAAATAAGGAAACCTCAAAGGGAGAATTTAAGTGTTGTCTCAAATTTGGTCGTGTAAAGAGAGTTTACAGTTTCAGAAACAAAAAACGAGGTGCAAATCAAAGGCTCTTTCCTGTAACTGGGTTATATCTTAATAAAATTTTATGAGGTGGGGGAAAACATTTAGATGTCTATCAAGTAAGGCTCCTATCAAGGGAGAATCTCACGTATAAACAAAAGAAGAAAAATGTAAGGAAAATAACCTGATGAAGTATAAAATGTATATAGAATTTTCAAAGTGTTGACTGGTCTTACACCTGCTGATAGCTGGTACAGAGGAAAAACAGTAAACAATTATAGAAAACCAAAATTCATTTGCTATAGTAGAGGTTATACTAAATTATAGCGAAACATTCATTAGATAGGAATATGAAATGAAACGAAATATGAGATACAAGAAAACAAACTCATAACACAGTCGTGA
>CBVK0101073517.1:0-18532 GCA_900067695.1 Picea abies
AGTCTCTTCCCCTAACATTCACCATTGGACTTAGTTCTTTTTTATGGCTAACCATTTTATGAGAACTTGGTTGTTAGGTTTCAAGTTGTACACCAAAATGATATATTTAGTGCCTGTGTGAGTGTAAATGCCTATCGTGCCTTTAGAATATTGGCATACCAACTCCCTTATTGCTAGTAGGAATGATCTAGTAAGTTTAATTGCCTTGGCTTTATAGATGACAAATTTTCCAGCTTCTACTTGTCCCTAAAATTTGTTTACAATAGTCTACAGTTTAAATTTTGGTCAATTGTGGACATCAATAACTAGCAGTTTTCTTGTTTACAACAGTTTACATATTACCCATTGAAAGATTATACATCAAATATCAAGGAGTATTTCCAAATCTTTGATCTTGAATACCCTTGTTAGAAAAAGGCATTAAGCATTCAACAACATGACTGGGACACCTGTAGTAGAAACTATGTCCATATTCAATTAGTGATGCTCATTATGATGTGGACACATAAAATTGTAGAAAAACATAGCAGGATGAGTTGGTGGATGAGAAACATTTTGAAGGGACAATGTGGCAAAAGGCTTTATGAGGGAAATGTATTGCGGCTATGGATGATGGTGAATATTGTATTCCGAGAGAGGAGACTGTGAGAGAAAGAAGAGGAAGTTACAGCGGGTTTTGTTGTAGGTTGTATCCCTTCATTTGCTGGATAATAATAAAGGAAGGACCTCGCAATTTCAATTAGTGATGCTCATTATGATGTGGACACATAAAATTGTAGAGAAACAGAGAAAGATGAGTTGGTGTATGAGCAACATTTTGAAGGGACAATGTGGAAAAAGGCCAATTCCATTTCTAGTTCCATGAAGAAGGTGAGCATTTCATTTTCAATATAGCCACACATGGGTTGCTTGAATTGCTGTCAAAAGCTTGTGGTTCCCTGCAACTTCATTTTTTATAAAAAAATTCTTTAGGTTTGAGTAGGTTACTAACCTTCCTCATCTGGGGATGGTAGGTATCTTAGAGCCTTCATGAAGTCTGTAAAACTAGATTTTTCTTTTTTCATCCAGCTTGCATCCCAAAGATACCATTCCTTTGAACTCGATTACAACACCACCAAAATCTATATGCTTATCATAGGAATTCATCTAGTTTGTGTAGTTTGATTTATTTTGATGCCTCACAATCACATTTCCTCATATTTCATCATCATTTGGTCTATATTATTCACCTTTTCATATCTTTACTTAGTGTACCATATACAAGAACATTTGGAACAATTCCATCTCTTTTCATTTTGATGAAACATTTCTCCACTCCCTCCCTGTTAGAGGCATTGACATATGTGGATAATAGAGTTGTATATGAGAAAAAATCAGCATGGAATTTAACTCTAGTCATTCATTTGAAAACAATTTTATTTCCTCAACTAATGTAGAATTTGCATATGCATCCAACAAGACTTTATAAGCCTTTCGTGTTGGACACACACCAACATCTACCATTTCATAAAAAATAGCTTAGGTTGAATCATATCTCCTTTCTTTTTCATATGTACTAATCAACTGTGTATAACTGATTACATTAGGTTGAAATTTGACATGTTGTAACTTGTTGAATATTCATCTAGTTTCCTTATAACATGTTTCAGAAGTCATCAAGCTCATAAATGGAACAATAGATAAAGGAACCCCCCTATAAACCATTTATCCATAAATATTATGATCTTGATCATGTTTTCCACAAAATTCCCCTGCCTTCCGTAAACTGAAATAAGAATATTGAAATCCATATCATTAAAGACTCACGAGTGATGTAAAAAATGTGTTTTTTTAAGGTATCACCACAAAGTTGTGAAGTTGCAATGACAAATCCTACTAAATAATTTTATTTGCACCTAGAAGATACAAATTACAAGATGGAATTTAGCCAATGAATATAGACCTCCCACAATATCCATCAATCACCCTTTCCTTCATGATATTGATTGTTGATGGATTCTCAAAGTGTTCCAAGTCATTGGGAACAATTCCTAAGCTTCTCGAATAACCATATATTATGACTCAAGAATAAAAATTGTCCTTGCATCTCTTCACAACACCCCATGTCATTGTAGGCGTCTACTACTCTAGAAGTTTGTTTAACTCTACCAAAAATTCCTTTGTGTCTACTGTTGAAATGACCCTTACTTGATCCAACATGCATGATTTTGATGCCATTGTCACAAAAACATGTCTCTTCCTTGCCAAAATGGAGTATTTATTAAATAGATTCCTTCTTGAAAAACTACCTCTAGTTGTCCTAGTGGTTTATTGATATGTCATTTAAAATATGTGTTCCCAATAATTGACCATTCCTAGTGGAATGCATTCAGTCACTACTAGGTGATTCTTGCATTTATTGTATGAAAAAGGAAAGTCTTTAGTACACTTCTTAGTGTATTAGTGTATGCTACATCAATGAATTGATGTTTAAGGTACTGATGGTTGTATTACTCTTCAAAGGATCAATGTTAGGCCAATGGCCAACACTATGAAGGTGGAACTGAATGAAGGATAAGCATGCTTCATTATTACACAAGAGTACATGAAAATCACATCAAGGTAAGCCCATGAAAGTTTTGAGGAGTTTGAATTTACATTCTCTTGTAGATTTATCAATGATTTCATGCACCCATCTTACTATATTTCCAGTTTTTCCACCTTCAATTAAACTCATTTTACTATTGTTCTAGATTTAGCAAGTTCCATTTTTTATTCAGTTTCTAGTTCAGTCATTTTTGTAATTCAATTTTATTTTCTAGTTATATAAATAGATGCATGAGTTGACTCGGTCTAAGTAGGAACAGATCTCTAGTAGCTAGTGCTTGCCTATATGTATGTTTTCTTCTTCTTTTTTATTGTTGCAATATAGGTATTTTCTCATGTAGGCCTAGGGTGCACTTCTCTAAGATAGAAATAGATTTAGGGTTAGGGCTTAGTATTTTAACCTAGGTGCAACACAATGATGGAGTGCAATGATTGTAAACCTATCACTTCCTAGTCTATAAAGGAGTAAGGGGGTCTTCCACTAGGTTGGTTAGAAAATTTTAGGTTTTGATCTATTGTAGCATATTTTCTTCTTTCCATATTCAATAAAAGATAGATTTGATTAATAGTTTAGTCTTGTGTACTTGCTATTATTATTTTTTGTAATGTGTTTTTGTAAAATCTAGGATTTGAAGACTGTTGTTTTGACAGGTTTTTATCTTTAAAGTTACCTAGGGTTTTTAGGATTATTCTTTGAGTGCAGGATTTGCTTACCATGGTCTGGAAAAAATGGCATAAGAGTTTGCAAGATAAGATTCCTTTTATATCCCTATAGGATCAACATAACAATCCATTGAGTTTTGTTTCATTGTAACTTGGATGCCAATAAGACAATAGGATACATTTTTCTGCATCTTTGTAAAAATAGGAGTCAAAGATGAAGTGATATCTCTTTAAATATAATACCTGTTACAAAATTGGGAGAGGTTTTTGTAAATAAGGTTGTTTTGAAGAAAAACCTCTCTCAGATGTTTGAAATTCGTTCCCATATTCTCGAAATACATGCCACAAAAAATGACTAAAACATGAAATTAAATATTCTTGAAAAACAGGCCTCAAATCTCGCTGCATATCTCCCAAATTATAACACCCATGTATAAACTAAAGGAGGCTTTTGTTCTTTGGTATGTTATTGACAAAAAACTCGTTATCTTTTGTTAAATTCATCTCCATTTGGTCAGAAATGTATTTTGAAGTAAAATTGTCCATGTGTGTTGCAAATGACCTCAAAACCCTAGGTTGTAAGATGGCATACAAGCCTGGAGAACTTGAATTGCTTTTGTGTGTGGGATTAACAGTCATACAACTTTTTGAATTGCATGGTTTCTTCAAGATGTAATTACACTCTTTACATTAATTTGAATTCTTTTTGCAGTAGTAAAGCAAGGGGCACAACCATGGTAGAGCCAATCGTTGTAGTAGCCATGAAACACACTTCATGGGCCAAGGAAACCAGATAATCTTGAAAATAAAGTCACAACAACATTTATACCATCGAATTCCACCAGCTGGAACACCGAATCAATCCTTGATTGTTGAAATCTAGGTACAAATTTGACCAAATCTGCATATACAGGAAAATCCTCAGTTTTTAGTGCAATACACTAAAGAAACCTGATTTGCACTACAGACTTGTTGTAGGTGACTTTCTTTGAGCAATATGAGTGGAGAATTGTTTTGGTAGATGAATCAAGTGTTGTAGGGAGTTTCTATAAATCTGATAATTCATACTAAGACCCGTGGAACCTTCAAAACTTGAAACTTCTTCACTTTACCCTCCTTTTCACTCCATCTTCAAAATTAGGGTTTGATATAATAAAGTGATACTTTCACTGCTAAAACCAAGTGTTTAGGATTGTGAAATGTATCACTTGAGAAGTGAACACCTTGTATCCAAAAAGAAGCCCTTCTGTCAATGCTGCGTTTGCACTTTCATCTCCCTTTTATTGTTCTATTACCACAAACCCTAAAAACATAGTAAATCTGTGATATGCATCTCTATTTTCTTCAATTTCTCCATATCTTCAATCAAGCATCTTCCCTATGCTTCAATCATCAACTTTCACCTTTGGCAAATTAATCAAAACACTTCCCATCAATGACATCAAAATAGAACATACTGTCACTGTGATATCATATGCTAACATGTCAAAATTACTATTCAATATGCTAAGAACCAAAATGAACAATGAGCCTGTCATAACACAAAAATGAGGCATTACTTATATTATTCATTAATCAACTTCCTTCATTAGCAGGCCCTAGATGAAGAAGTTTCATTCAAGAAGATTTTCAGATTCTTCTTTCTCAACATATTCTTTGCCAAGTAGACATCCTTTGCTAACTTTTTGTTGCTTGACCTTAAGCTGAGGTTTTGCTTATACATACTCACCAACTGTGCTCTTTGTATATCCTTCTTTTTGACATCCCTTTTCAGCCTAGTAAACTATACATCAATATCATCCATATGCCCCTTTATCACTTGTGTTAGCACTTGATATTTTCTTGATGCAAGTTATGCCCCTTTATCAGATGTGAAGGTGTCAAAAATTTGAAAGCTTAATTTCAGATCCACTTTCATGTCACTCATTTCCATTTTTCAAGGTTCCAGGTTTTAAGATTAGAGAGAGGTCATGTGATTAAAAGGAAAATGTATGAAATGTATTTATGTATATGTAATATGCATGTATGGAATGTATTTGTTTTTTTATGAACAAAATTATTATTTTTTAACAAGAAAAAAAGACACATAAAATAAAATATTCAAATAATATACACAAATATTGCCCAATTGTAGATACACATCTATTGTTTGTGGATGATATTTTTTTGTTTGATAATGACTCTTTAAGGGAAATGAATTGTATCAAGGTAATCTTGGATACTTACTGCAAAGAAACAGAGATGGAAGTCAACATGAACAAATCATGCACGATGTTCAATTGGTTGGATGAGTTCATGGAGGGGAAAATCACTCAGATCAAGATGTTTTCCATGAACTCGGGCCCTTTTGAAAATGGAGTCATATATCTGGGTTTCAACTTAAACCCCAATTATTACAAAGTAGTAGATTGGTTATGGTTGTTTATAAATATTGAAGCTAGAATCACTTGTTGGTGCCATAGATTTATGTCCAGGGGAGGAAGGTTAGTGTTGGTTAAGTCTGTGCTGGAGAGTGTTATTGTTTATTGGTTGTCAATTTCTCGCATTCCCAAAGGTATTTTGGATAAGATGAGAAGAAAGTGTTTTAGGTCTATTTGGATGGGAAAGAGAAAAGTTGAGGGCATTCCCATTGTGAAATGGATAGGGACAACAAAACCAAAGGAGGCAGGAGGCTGGGGATTAAGGAACATTTATGCTTTTGGTCAAGCACTTGCAGTGAAAATATTTTGGAGAATGTTGTGTAATGAGGGATTTTGGGGCAAAGTGATGAAGGCTAAGTTTATGGAAGATGGGGCTCTGGAAAACTGGATCAGATTGGAAAGAAAATCATTAAATATTGAGAAATAATGCTAGCAGCTACAGGGATTCTCACTGCAAAGCCAGGCTATGAAGGTAAGATGGAAGAATATATAGACATAGAGAGAGTTTGGTGGTGGAAACTAGTATGGAACCTAGTATATGCCCTCTCAAAACTAGAATTTTTATTTGGCTAGCTTTAGCTAATTTAGCCAACAAGATCCTAATATGGGATAATGTCCAAAAGAGGAATCAGATAGGACCTGGATGGTGTGTTCTTTTTAAGAGTGCAAGTGAATCTGTGGATCACATCTTTGTTTCTTGTTCATTTACACAAGCAGTTTGGAAGGAATTTTTTGCAGGCCTTCAATGTCAAATCATGCTGGGACAAAATTTCCCTTGTGGATATCTTTGAGTCTTAGATTTTAGATAGATATGTTTATGTTCATAGAGCACTCCCCTATGATGTGATGTGGGGATTTCATCTTATAATAAATAAGTTGATATTCCAAGGCAAGGAAGTAACTTCAGTATGGGTGTCTGATCAAATGAGAACCTGTTATGGGGAATGCTGGAAGGTTCCCAAGCAGAAAGCTCCCAATGTTTAAAGGAGCCCAAAATTGACTATTCATATCCCTAGGGTTTCTTTGATGGTGCGTGTCAAGGTACCCCAGGTATGTGTGGAGCTAGAGCAATTTTCCTTTTAAATAATTTGCATTATTTTTTTCTCAAACATGGAGTTTTCCAAGGAACAAATAGTAGAGCAAAATTTTATGCCCTGTGGATTTTGATGAAAACTACAGTTGAAAAAGGTGTCAGCAAGATGAAAGTCTTAGGGGACTCAAAGATTCTGATGGATTGGGCTAATGGATGATGTCAAATTTCTAACATGGCTTTCAATCATGGATAAATCCTTGGAGATAAAAAAACCTTTTTGAAGAAATTTGTTTTTCTCGCATTTTCAGGGAATTCAATGCCAGAGAAGATCTTTTTTCTAAGGAAGCCATTTTATTGCAGGATGACATTTTGATTCTTGACTGAGCAAGAATTCAGGGGATCTTCTCTTTTTTCATATTCTGTCAAGTCGTTATTCTGACATGATACTCTTTTGTTTCTTATAGTCTATATGTCCAATTGACACTATCAGGAAACAATATTTCTGTACCAGATCTTTGTTTCTACGATGGCCTTTAACTGTATTGAAGGAAGACTATAATATGTCATGAAAGGATAAGACTGAATATTTTTGGTTTTCAGTCAAATATCCAACAGGCTAGAGCATGTATATTTTGATTTCTATTGTTAAATATCAAATACAAATCTTTTTTTCTTGGAAACAAAAAAGAGATTGTTGGATATCATTTTTGTCAACCTAAATTTCAGGTAAAATGTCACAGATTTTGTGTTTAGAATGACATGCTTCTTCTTAGTACAATGTTCTTTTTGTCACAATCATACTCCATAAATGAATTAGAAACTAACAAAAGAAAAGCCATCAATGACGCACTGAAGCTCTTGTTTACTCACGCTAGAATCCCTATGTACATTTATTGGTGATGCAACAAACTAGAAGAAACAAAATAATTAGGATTGAATATGGAGTGACATGTATTGGGTAGGTACAACTAATCTCTACAATGGATTCAATTTTCAAAACATGCCAACTTAGCTACTCAAAAACTTAGACAACGTTGCGCTTTCAAAACACAAATTTGAGTTTTTATTAACCCACAAGCAACTGTACATATATCTGAATAATTTATAACCATTTCTTAAATATTGTTACTTTAATATTAAAGGATTTTGTAAGAACCCATTCACATAATGAAAAGATTTAAAAAGTCCAATGAAATCACTAGTGACTACAAATTGTTTTATGACTATATAAGAGTAGCTATTGCCATTGCCATATTGCATAGAAGTAATGGTAGTGTCTTAGGCATTATAAGCCAAACTTGGGGAAATATTTTTTAAACCTAACCAAGCAAATGACAAGGGACTCGAGGGAAATATCTGCCAGTGCTCATAGATGTTTGAAAGCAGGGCATCTAGCACTAAATGATAGACCGAGTGTTGTGGTTGGAAATGAAAACAGGTGGAAAATCTAGTATGGACATGATTTAGTCTCTTAATGAAAAGATGAGAAATAGAAGGTGGCTACAATTGAAGGTCTTCCTTTCAGGACATATTACAGTCTTCCTTTAATCATATTAGCACTAGAAGACAATGTTTTGTCAAGACGCTTCAACTCCACTAGTTCTCAACTAATTGATTTCACTTACTCAACAATAGGGAACTTGCTGACACTATAATGGTTGCAACAAATTGACAAGAGTATCAAATGCTCTTTGGAAAAGCTAAGAGTCACAAGGGTGCAACTAATTGAGATAACATTATGTTTCAGATTGAGGCACTGACGGATCACCACCTTCTAGGCTATATGACACCCAAGCCCATGAAATATCTTTACACCTAACAACCAACACTATAAGACAATCATGGAGCTTTCTAGTAGTGGTAATTTGTGGAAAGGTCCATAATGAGACAACCTTGGTGTTTAGTGATGAATTTTTATTTTGTAAAAGACTATGTATCTATTTAAAATCTAAATATCATAACAGAGTGGTGGACCCAAGCATAAATGGTAAATCTTAATCAAAGTATTAAACTTGTTTTGTATTAATTTTAATCCAGATATCAAATTAACTTCAACATATCAATCAACCTCACCATGGAAGATCTATGTTTTCTAAACAAATAAACCTTGGTAACAAGTACTAACACTTAAATGAGCTTAAGGTTAACCTTAAGAATTGATTAAACCATTTCCATGTAGAAAAGACCCAATTATCAATAACCAAGCCTTGGGCATTAGATAACAAATATTTTGTCATATTATAGGGTTCATCTAAAAAACCAAGAGTATTTGATTTTTTTTAATTCAATTTGATTTAGTTGAATGACCTTGTCAAAATCCTAGACTAACATTACCTCCCCTAAATATATCTCTCAACCCACCTTGGGTCTTCATAATCTTCAATTTTTATTTTTATTTTTAAATCATAGATACGTTTTATAGAATATCTTTGGCTAAGTTGTTGTGCAATGAGGGGCATATCTATGTTGTCAAATTTACTTAGGAATTTCACCTAGCATCATTCACACCCACTCGAGGGGTTTTGAACCCTAGTCTCCACATTAATACAATCTTGATTACCTCTTTGCTTGCCACTAGATCACACTCCCAGGGAAATCTTTCAATTAGATCTATCAATCCACCCTTGTTAGAATTTCACTACATAGAACTGTATAAATTTAATGACAAAATCAACATGCACAAATTATGTCATACACTTAACAACCTAGAGATTGCCAATCAGGTTCGTTACATTAGTTGGAAAGATTGCCAATCTTATTGAGTTTTTGGCATAAAACGCCAAGGCTAGAGGTTCACCAATTTTAGAGGATCTTCTAATCCCACTTTATGCAAATGGATGCTTTATTGAAAAGATTGTTGACTTCAAAGGACGATATGTAAAGGATGCCGATAAAGATATTATATCTACTATGAAGGCTAAGGGAAGATTGGTTAGTTCGGACAACATTATGTACTCATATCCATTCTGTAGAGATGGTCTCCTCTGGTTCTTTCTTTTTAAGTACAACCACTTGCTCCTCATGATCCTATACTTCTTGCAAAATTTAACACTAAATATGAAGTACGTGTTATCCTTCTTAGACAACTTCTTATATTTCTCCATGTACTTGTCTTTCTATGAGGAAACTGTTGCAATCTAGGCTTTCAAGGTAACATTCTCTTTCTTCAGAAATATGTCTAACACTCTATATTCCTTAAGCCTCTCCTTCCAAGAAACCACTTTATCTCTTTTCATTTTGACCATGTTTTCATCCTTAGGATCATCGAGGAAATCTATCCTTCTCCTTTTCTTGCTGGTGGATGCCTTTGATGTATTATGTGCAATAGGTTGCTCACATTTCTTGTCTCTCTTCTTATTTCCAAGAGGATTCTTAGGATCTTCTTCATAGGTGAACTCAGACCAAAACAAAGAATACCCCCATGTTTTCTTCCTTTTCTTCATTTCTTCAATGATGAGTAATTTAATCAAAGCACAATGAAAAATTCTGGTCTCATCCTTAGCAGGATTGACTTTGACCTTGTTAGACATTTTTACTAGAATTTTCCAAAGAAAATAGGGCATATTGAGTGGATGAGTGCCTGTTAAATGTTCCAATAATCTAATGTGATACGGGAAAGTTGAATTATACCTTCCCTCACAGGTTATATATGTTTAAATAAAAACCATTAGTTCATTCCACTCCTTCCTTATGTAAGCCCTTGAGGCTTGGAACACTCTTCCCTAGTTTCCATCCTTGATGTCATGTAAGCCCTTGGAACAACCATGACAAACAAAACCCTTGATGATTGCAACATTGTCTAAAGGATGGACAAACTATGTTTGTTTTTCCAAATATGTAAAATGAGTATATTACAGTTTAATGAACACATTTCCCTATTATTATATATGGGGTTTATACTTTATCAAAAAAAATTCCAAGACTTTACAAGGTTTTATAATTCAGTGAAAAATTCGCCAATTTTTTAAAAGATTTTATAATTCAGTGAAAGATTCACCAAGATTTTACAAGATTATATAATTGACTAAAATATTTTCCAAAAAATTATATATACATATTATATAATTGATAAAATAGCCTTCATTTTTTCCTATGTATCATGGGGATTCACCCATTTATTGGTTGAGGTACATGTTGAGTACATGGTTGAGACAAGTAGTTGATGAGTTGACACATACATGAGGTGTATAGTTGATGATGTTGGTACATGTTGGCATAGGGGCAGACCCAGGGTTCAATGCTCAAGAGTGCACCAACAAAGCCCTAACTACTGGCCCTTTCGGCAACACCTGTGAAGTAGATGAAGTCTCACCCGAGGTAGAGGCAGGGGTGGTTGCAAGACTCAGGTGTCTACAACCTTAGCTGGGACACAGATCTATGATTATATATTTTACAGGGCACTTAGCATAGATCATTCATCCATATTTAGCCCTTATTATACTTCACAAACAACACAGAGCTTCGCAGAAAATACTCAAATTTACAGTGTTTCAGCACTTAACCATAGTAACCCAGATCATATCCAGTAGATTAGAACTAAGCATCCTCATACACATAAGATCTAACAATCATATATATCTAAGAAGAACAGATAATAAGTGGATATATCAAAACACATAGCATAAGCAAAGATAAACACATTGAACCAAAGCATAGAGCATAACACATAGATTTACGTGGTTCACCCCCCCTGGGGCTATGTCCACAAGATCTTCTTCTTTATTGTCGTCTTCAAGTTGTTATAAGCACAAAGCCTCCAAAACTCTTCTTTGCATAGGACAGAATATCTACGCAGCTCGCTAGATCCTTCTTCCTTGCGTTACAACACTTAGATTTCTATATCAACCACACAGTAACTTGCACTTAGCCTTGCAAGCCTTACACAGTTTGCACAGAGCACTTATTCGACATCACATAGATGCACTACCAATTGCACTAAGAAATCAAATCTACTACTTCTTACATTGCCTCTCCTTCTATTTATAGATTACAAAAGTGGGCCTAAGCATGGGTAAACCCATGGGCCGACATCCATTTACCATTATATTAACCCAAAACCCTAAAAGGGGCCCAAAAGTGGACCAAGATCCTGTGATATTTTCTTCTCCTGGAACTCCATCTTTGACAAGTTGTCGAAGTCCAAAAATGGTCAATTATGACAAAGTATTCCTCAAAACTTGGTCAAGGGCCAACAACCCCCCAACACTCACCTGTGACTCGTCCCGAGTCACTTAGGTCTGACCAATTCTGCTTTGAATTCCTCGATCTTGGCTTGAGATGCTTCGACTTGCCACCTTGCTACTGCCTCTTGCTCGAAGAAATATTGGATGAGTGCCTCGTTCATCGACCCTTCTAGGTGTTGTTCTGCTGTATTCACAACCTGTTCAAGTTCTACTCCTTGGCTTTCAATTTCAGTGAACAGTTGGCATGCCTTTTCTTGCACTGGTTGAAGTCGTTGAGAGACTTCCATTACATTAATCTGAAGTGTGTGAATCTGTTTTTGGGATATGCGTTGCTTTGGAAACCTCTTCATTCTCTCTACAGGTGACAGGGCCTTTAGCTGCACCTGTAGCGTTTTGACATCGTACTTAGCCTCTTGGAGCTGACTCCAATTTATACAATTCTGGGTTCTTGGTTAGGTTCTCGTAGATCTGCGCGCTTCTGCTACTTAACTATTTGCATTCCTAAGTGAGTGCTTTAATCCTTTCTATGGTGCTCCAGGCAGTTATTTCTCATTGGTCATGCACTTCTTGTGGGGTCTATGGTATGGTCTAAAGCTCTAAGTCCATGACTCTTTGATGAAGTTGTTGAATAACTTCATCAAGCTTCATCACTTGGCATTCTATGGGGTCCTCTGCATTTTGTTCTAAGACAGTCATAGAGAGAAATGCTTTGTTGATTGCTTCTTCAATCCCAATCTACTTCGCGAGCAACTGCTCTTTCTCTTTTTGGATCTTCGCTCTATATTCTTCAAATTTTTCTTGGATAGCGTCCTTCTCTTGTTGCACATCTCGGATTTTCTCGATGATTTCCTCATGTTATTTCTTTAAGGCCTGGGTCACCTGCGTTGTTTCTTCTTGTGCATTCCAAAGGCATGCTTATAATGTGTCAGCAATCTTGCGGATTTGAACTGGTTCGTCTCCCTCTTTTGTTGTGCCTTCTGGCAGGGCCGCAGAGGAGACTGTGCGGCTAGACTAGAGAGCTTGTTGTAGTCCTTGGAGCTTGATCTCTATTTTTTTGTACATTGTCTCTTTCTTAGCTTCATGCTTTTCTGTTATCTCTTCTATGGATTCATTCATAGCTGCAATTAGAAAACTGAAGTCATCTGGAGTGAGCATGGTCTTCAACTTAGTCACGGGTGCTTTTGATTTCTTCCGGGAGGAAGGTTCTGCAGGAGAACCCTTAATTTTATTTACTATCTCTACTTCGGCTCCTGGCCTCAGTTCAACTTACTCTAAGTCTTCGCCATTACTTCCTTGCTCTGGTGTAATGGATGCGGTTCTTACAGATTTGTTGTCTACATCCTGTATTTCCTCATCATTCTTTGTCTACTTTTTTTTCTTTGTCTTACTAGGCCCAGGTGTATTCTATGTAGCTTCTAGGCTGTCGATGTCAGACATTTATGCGGGGTCTGTTGAGATAAGGAGGTTCGTCAACCATTCCTTGGTGATTTCCTCCAAGTCTTCTTCTGTCAGCTTATAATAATATTGAAGTTGTTCCTTGTGCTCATCAACACGTACTGTAATATATATCAAATGGTGGTTTGCACTGAACTTTATCAAAGGTCGAAACCTGTGTAAAGCATTCAGGGTCATGCATGGCACGGACTAGATGGCGAACTTCAACTGGGTGTAGTAGGTATGAAATACAACATTGGATTTCCACAACTTGTTCATGTCGTTCGAGTACCACAGTGTACCGAACTTCGTAGAAAGTGGTTCAAATGGGTCAATGTCGGGGAAGGTTTCACCTTCCAGTAGCTCCCATGCAACAAAATCTATAAGTATCAAGATCTATCTAAAATAAAATTCATGCCCCTGATCCTAGGCTTCTCTGCAATCAATCTCTAGTTGATTCACTAGGTACTTCACCTAGTTCATCTGTAGTCCCTATTATCGGACTAATCGGTAGTTGCAGACACTAACAGATCTCCCTAGATCCACCTAGATCTAGAACAAAATAGGACAGGACATGACTCTTTCCCTAAGTTGCAATCATTGAATTTGCTAGTAAGGAGGAACAAGTGACATACCTTTGTATCACTTCCTTAGGTCTTTGTTGCTCCTGCTTCTCTCTAGTGCTCTCGTGAGGTCAAGTCCAAGACAACACAAACCAACCAAAGTGAATATAGCACAATGTATTCAACATCAACATATGCATATGATCAAGGAATTACACAATAAAGTAAGGATGACTTTATGGGAAAGGGACATGCCGCTATATCATATTAATTAAAAGTAGAAGATACAACCTGATCACCTTGATGTCACAAGCTTCCTTTCAGTGACCCTTGGTTCCAACACACGCACTTGCTCTATACTTGCATGAATAAGATCTAATTCCTCTTGATAGACCAGCTAGAGTCTCCAAGCTTCTATCTAAGCAGGGTTCTTCACACAATTCCTTCACTAATTCTTCAATTAATCTTGCTTAACCTTTTCCATGAAAAACCTTTCAATATATAGGAGAAGGAGAGATGGTTACATGGATGAGGATGATCCCATCAAATCTGAGAAGTCAGTAAAATGACAACCATATGAATGCCAACTCATTTTCTAGAAGATTCCCTTCTAGAACCCTCCAGACCTCTTCTCTTTTCCAAGCTTGAAAATAGGTTCATACCCTGTGTATGGAGCAAACTGCGAGAAGTTCGCACCCTAGATGAAGGTGTCCTACGAGAATGAGGCATTCTCACACCCTAGGTCATATGTATCCTGCGAACTCTCTTTAAAAATATGTTTTTGGAAGGAGACAAGATCCACTTTTCTCAAGAAAAAAGTCCTTGTTGGGAGCTTGAATACACCATTGTTAATACATCACCAAGGTGACCAAAATCATGTGTAACAGAATGCCCCCCAAAGTATGAGGCTGAAATCAGTGACAGCCGAAATACTTTGTAAACTGTGTGGGTGTGTCGGAAACCAGGAGTACACCTAATTGGAAACTTGTAAACAACCAAGCATCTGCATAATATAATACCAGTTCTGAGGTAGGCATTCCCATACTCAGATCATAGATGGACGACATCATGAACATAGGTCATGGCCACCAATCATACATTTTGGATCCATGCCATCAAAAATATTGCATAGCCACCAGGAATACACTGTGGATCTATGCAAGAATATTCCAATTAAAACGACATAGCCACACAACATACAAAGTGGATCTATGTGTTGATGCAAATCATACATACTCCATCGCAACCTGGATCAAAAAGATGAAACCCAGGGTCGTCAATCCCATCCCTGAAAGTATGAATCTAACCATGTGATTATATGTGTTGGAGTCGAACCTGGTAGAAACCACTTGATTACCAGTCAATGATGATACCGTTAACAAGTGCGAGGGAAATCAACATTAATGTCAATGACTCCCAAGGTGCACTGGTACAATCCAATGAATGTGAATAAATGAGCTGAGGTCGAACATTCAATGGAATCTCTCGATCAGGGGTCAATGATGAAAACCCACTGTCGGAAGTGAGAAAACCTACTATTGAGGCATGCAAGTTCCAAGGTACCAAATAATTTCTAAGTCTTGTTTCCGGATGATGAGCTGGAGTCGATGGAACAAAACTCATCACAGGAGGGACTTGATGTATCCCCCATCAATGAAATGAAATGAGTAACAGATTTTGAAGATGAAACAGAGTATGATGTAGGTTGAACTGGACACAGGGAAGGCTGACATGAAGAGAATGGACAACTGCAGATGGTTGACTCAATAGAGGTTTCAGATGGACTTCTCTTGAACATATAAACAACACGACCAATGATTTGGCAGCACTGACTCAAAGACAATTGAGGATATGACCTTGTAACAAGTCGAATCAGAGACAAATGGATTTCCCAAACCATCTTCAGATAATGAACAGGGGGTGTCATGTTTAAGAGTGACGCTTACTGCCAATAATATGTATACGAAAACACATCCCTTTCCCAAATTTGCCCCCACCATTTCTACCGAGTACCTCTTTATTTTTATGCAAGCTTGAAGAGGATAACATATGCTTGCTGATGTAAGCTCATGCTTCGGACGAGTCCCTCAAAGTATGTTTAATGAACCCTAGGAAGGAGTGGTTCGGTCCCATTACAGGTCTTTCGATGTTTGTTTAATGAGTCCAAAGATAGAAAACTCGAAGGTTTTTCATGATTATAGAGTCTGGAAAAACACTCAAAAGAGAACTCTCTCAGTTCCTTTTTCATAAAGTAGTCTGATGAGATTGAAAAAGAGATAAATTATCACCCAACAGATGCTTTCTTCAAATACTTTAACGAGCGTGAAAATAGCAAGATCGCTCGAAAATCTTTTCATGTTTAGAGAGTTTGAAAAGAGCTTAAAGAGGACTCCAGGGGGTTCCTTTTTTGTATAACCTTTATGAGCCCAAAAAAGTGATAAAAGTGTGCTCGATTACGTTCTCATGTATTTTCGAGCGTGAGAACGAACAAAGACCAAGCTCGAGGTTTTGTCTAAAAACCATAAAAAGTAATTAAACATGCGATGAAAAAGAGAAAAGATCCATACTCCTTTGTGTGGAATTTGAAGTCGTCATATCTACAAAAATTCACACTCATAGGGCTATTAGGCATTAGGTTTGATGAGTAAACAATTATAAAAATCAACAAAAATGGTAAAAAGTAAATATAAGTGGGTAAAATTTCTTTTACCATAGTCATTGTAACTTTGCCAAGATTTTAGCCCAAAACCCCTCTTTTGCCCTTGAAATTCAGTGCTCAATTGCGGAAGGTACGAGTAACCATTTGGTGAACCATCTCTGTCAGTGAGGTAATCTCTCTATCTTCTACCTTTTCATGGTTCAATTTTTTGTTTTCATTGGAAAATTTGAAGTTTTGAGTTTGTTTTAGGGACAAAATTTGTGCCCAGGCGTTTTCGCAGGCTATCCATATGGGACCTATGAGAATTCATGATTCTCGTAGGTGGCCCCAAAGGCACTTGCGAGAAACTCGCACTGTGATAAAGGGGCACCTGCGAGAACAAAAAAACAAAAATTTGCTTTGATTTTTGCTCAATGAAAAATGTGCCAAGGCTTGAAAAGAGTTGTTGACCCTCTTCTTATGGTTATTGTGTAGGCATTTGACCGTCATGATTGTTCTGGAGTGGCGCAAAAGAGAGCATGAAGAAGATGATGCTATTGCCGGGAATGACCTAGGCGCCATTTTTTCTTTACGAGACTGTGGTCTCCTAAAATTCTTTCAGATCCCGAGTATGAGGGCCCAAGTCAGGCTGTTGGAGTACTTTGTTCATATGTGGGATGTGGACCAACAAATATTCCACGTGGGGGTCCACACATTGTCCTTGGATATTGAGGACGTTTATTTCCTAATAGGACTTTCATGGCGTGGGTGCCACGCTAGCTTGATCGGTAACCGAGGTGGTGGGTTGCCTATGAGTGAGTATTGTCATCAGTACTGTGTTCCAGAGGCCGAAAGAAGCAAAGGAAAGGTGGCCATTTGGGGGGTCCAAGATTTGAACCTTTACACTATCTATTTTTACACATGGCGCTAATCCACACATGGCTCTCCAAATCTATTTTCAGTATGCCATAGAGTGTACTGAGCCTCAGGTCTTTAACTAGTCAGACACAGTGCTTTGTAGCATAAAGAGGCAGTTGACAAAATGCAGGAAAGGTGACCTGAAGCAATTCGGGTATGGATCACTTTTGGTGTCCTTCTTTCTTGAGAGGGTTCCCTTGCTGAGTTTGCAGGTTGAGTGAGGTTTACCAACTCTAGAGGATCCGAGGATTTTGAGGTGGTGAAACCTCATGGCTCGGCATGTAGCTTGGTCGATCATCAAATACAATGATTCCTTCTTTGACTGGTTGTGGCCATAGATGATGATGGTCGACGATTATGCCTATGCCAGGTTGGATTTCCGAGGAGATATGGATTTGGCCCTACCTGAGGACGCTCAGTGGGGAGATCTAGGTAAGAAGTACACATTTTTTCACTTTTTAAATGTTTTTTGTGAGTTTTATCATATGCAATTTTTTTTATGTTTACCCAAGAACTGATCAAAAATATCTTTTGAATGACACAGATGTGGGGCCATACTGACCTCCGGGTACGTCTCCTATTTAGTGACGAGGAGAGGTGGCTCCAGTGTCACGATGGGATGCTGAAGATTATGAGGCAGTGGAGCAAAACTTGGAGTGGTTGACTGCTAACATTCCGAACATGACTATCGGAGAAGTCCCTCAATGGTATCAGTGCCATACTATGGGTGTGTCAGAGTCTATTGGCCGACTGCTTCGTAGGGTTGCTCGAGCAGTCGTGTGTTATCATGAGCATCACCCATGACGTTACTTTGTAGAAGCTACAAGCTTCAGATTTTGAAATTTTGGTCCTTGGACAGAACTTTTTTGTAAAAACTTTTGATTGTTATATACATATATACAGCTTCTACCGGCTTATCTTTTGTTGTGTGATACATGTGATGTGATTGGTTTATTAATGGCCCAAATGTCTATCTAATACATAGTTAGCCAATGCATCAGTTAATGTATTTAGATATCTAGGAATATGTTGATACTCAATATAGTCAAAATAACGTTCCAAGAGGCGAATTCGTAAATATACCCATAATAAAG
>CBVK0101073535.1:0-15037 GCA_900067695.1 Picea abies
GATGAACTATTTTTTCATATAATTTTGTAGCATGAATCCAACAAGAACATATATTCCAAATGGTGTATAGTTTTTCATGTGGTTTTATACACAATATTTTAGAGTATAGCATTAATAATATTATCTTAATGAGATTTGAGATATTTTTATTTATTTCAATCAAAAAAAAGTTTTATTCCAAATGGTGTATAGTTTTTCATGTGGTTTTATACACAATATTTTAGAGTATAGCATTAATAATATTATCTTAATGAGATTTGAGATATTTTTATTTATTTCAATAAAAAAAACTTTTAATTAATTTTATATAAAGAAAAATTAATTTATTATAAAACAATATTAATTTTAAATTATAAAATAAAAAATTATATTAAAAAATAAAAATAATAAGTTATAAATTTTCAAATTACTTTTTAAAATTTTTGTTTATGAAGATCAAATAATATGCTACTTAATTTTAAAAAACAAAATGTTACTTTTTATATATGATAATTTTTATTTATGTTTAAGAAAATATTAAACAATAAATTTTCACCTAATATTTAATTTTAGTAATTAACAATATTCTAAATATAATAAATAATTTTTAAATTTTCACCTAATATTTAATTTTAGTAATTAACAATATTCTAAATATAATAAATAATTTTTAAATATAAATAATTATATGAAAATGGACCAAATAATTTAAATCATTTATATATTGGAAGTAATGCTACCATGAGGGTTAGAATAATGTTTACTTTAGAGATTGGTTCCAAATTTGTTGGAGGTTGTCCAGAGATTATCTCAACCACTATCTCCATGTTAGGAATCAGTTAGATTTCAGAGAAACTATATAAATGTGATGTAGCTAAGTTGTAATGGGTAATACAATACTACTTTCTGTATGCATTTTGTATGCTATGGTTGCTCTCCCAAATTCTATTTTGGTATCATAGCCTATACTGGCTTAAATCCATCGCGGGATAGCCAAGAAGATGTGAGAGTCATGATCATTGATTCCTTATAAATATGTAGGAGAGTAAGTGTTTTTTTGTGTCTCATGTTGAGTGTAAAGTTTTCAGTGTGATTTCTGTGTTAATTCCACTATGTGAGAAGACTGCTTGGACGCTCTGTGTACGGACGCCATTTTTATATACGGTGTTGGAGTGGATGTTTGCATGAAGATGTGAATCATTGTTGGAGTGTAAAGAAGTTACTGCTTGACAAAAATCTACAAAGATTGGTTGAATCTATTTCTCCCCGCCTGTGTGTAGAAGAGAACCATACACCAGAAAAAAAAAAAACAAAAAATTTTGTGCAAATCACTACAACATAACTGTGGAAGAAAGAGTTGTTCGATGCATTGAGGGTATCCACCACTATTGGAATATTGAGGCAGAAACCGAGTCTATTGGCCAGAAGAGGGAGTTAATATCTTTATTGTTGCATTGTAGGAGTGTCTCTTATGTGGAGAAGTCACCGCCTCTCTTGTTGATTCATGAGAGTTGCTCTTAGATGTGAACAAAATGTGTTGCAAAACGTTTTCAGGAGAAATATATTTTGATAGAAAAGGTCATATATTTATGTTTCAAGTCTGAAGAGATATGAAAAACTAGACTCGATCTACTAGAATGGAGCTCACGTTGATAGACTTCAACATTGATGGCACGGTTGCAGAGTTCAAGAATATCCAAAAATTATGTGACGACCAAAACCCCTACATTTTCTTGTTGTAAACGATATGTGTGTGTTTATTCGTGTGTCTACTTGTGAGTTTTCTAGTGTGTAAAAAATTTATAATGCAGAACCAATGAATTGAATAGAGTAACATATCTTAGGTTAGTAGTTCTTGATGTACTTCGGTGCCATGTAAGAACATATTCACTAGTTGAGTATGTTAACAAGTTTTTAAAATCTAGATATCATGTTAAGCCCTAATATTGTCTCATTACCCCTTAATTGGGGCATATTACATTAGTGATGTTATTTTATTTGTGTCGGTTGTATTCCATTAGTTGTAATTATACCTCCTAGTCTCCTATATATACCAATGAGACATTTTCACTTGGAATCATCTTGTACTTGAACATTTAAGTGGGGTAAAAGGAGGTTGCCTCCTCCAAGAGGCTTATTATATGAAATTATCTCCTTTTCAAGGTGTTGAGTACTTTTTCTGAGGTTTTTCTATGCTATATTGATATTTGGTTCTTAAAAAATTAAATTTGACGTCCAATATGCTTAGTGTTGATTTCTGTTAATGTTATTAATTTAAATTCCCTAATGTCATTTCACCCCTTTTCTGTTGTATGCTTGCATATGAACCTTTCCTTTGTTTTGCACATTCATGTGTGGTCTTTGACAAATTTGTTTTATTGTTTTTTTCTCTCATAGTTTTTGTCATGTGGGTATGATGAAAATTTTAGTGAGACAAAGGACCTACAATTCCAGTGACAAGGCATGTTGTAGATAATATATAGGGATTCATGAAATAAAATTTCCATGTGATTAATTTGTGAGTACATAGATTAGTGAGCTTTTGTAAGGGGCACCTGACAATAGGTCCTGCTTCTAGTTTTCTCAATGAGTTGTTACTGGGGATAGATTCAATGTTTAACATACTTATTTATTCTTTCACTACATTCCCAATAATCCATTTCTCACTTCAAAATAATTCAATCACTTGACCAATTTACTATTGTTTCAAAACCATACATTACTGAGTGTAATATATTATTTTTTGGAAAATTGCAATAAAAATATAACCAGATTCAGAAGCAGCCTTGAAACATGATTTACTACAAATATTAAATAAACATATATGATGGATTTTCTTTTTCGAAATATACTTATACTAAGCAATACAAAACATAATACAAAAAAAGGTTGGTAGATGGGATGACACTTGGGATGAAATCAAATGTAAACCAAAAACCATCCCTATCCCGGACAAAGTCAATAATCAAGCTGATGTTAAAATCCTCACTTGATACAAAAAATGGTTCGTATATGGGCTACCAACTGGGATGAAATCGAGTGTAAACAAAAAATCAACCCCCATTCTAAACAAAATTGAGAACCATACTGCTATAAAAATGTCCTTTTGATTAACAAATGGGGGAGACTCAGAACCTCCACTATTATTCCTTATTATTTATAAACTTTTAGGAATCATGAAGGGAACCAACATGAGAGACTAGATGAAATACCTAGTACTATATTGCCTAATTAGTTTCTAACGTATGCCCCTGATACCTCCCCCACAATTGGGTACGATTTCCTCATAATCACTTTTGGTCTTTGTTGGACATCATCATATGATCGAGTTTGAAAATGTGAGTTTTAAACTAACTCATGTATAGTCTACTTGCTATTTCCACAAGCCACGAGTTACATGGGTATCAGAACAACAACATATTAAAGTGTTAGTTATGGAGAATTAGAGACCAAGTTTGATAAGTATAACACTATCAAGTAGGCTTGTATCATTTCATAGCCATGTGAATCAAACTCGCATAGTGATCATTAAACTCTGAGACTCCTGTAAATAGATGATTGTTAAAACAAGGAGTTTTTTTATAAGAGATAATACCTTACTGAAATAACAATCATTGTATTTCTTATTTATTAACCCTCGTGTGCAACAAAATTAATCCATGAACCAAGACCACCAAAAAGAAAGCCATCATTTTAGTGTTTTGACCAAAACTTAGGACATAGAAAAATATGTATGGAAAGACTCTGCTAGACTCCAATCAAAATTGTAAAGATGTTTTGGCACAAATATATGATGAAGAATTACATTTCTTTTCATTTCTATTGTCCATCTACCTACGAGTCTACAATTTCTTGGAACCACCTCTGTCTAAGGTGTGAATGTTTCCCCAAGAGGAAAGAGTATAAAATCACCAAAAAAAGAGACCTGGAATTGGGTGCCCTCTAACACCTTGTACATTTCAACACTAATAAATTAAGGGAGGTTCTGAATTTGATAAGGAATTAGCCTCTCTACATGTATTTCTTCATAGGCCCCGCACTAACAGGGGGTAGCTAGTACAATACATTGTTGGAACATCAAGTATTTATGGTTAATCACACATATCCTGGGTTGATTTGGTCAAGAGGTCAACTTACATTTGTATACATTCAGTCGAGCGATTGATGAACACACCACACCAATCAATTGAGTAGTCGATGTGCCTGTCGGTTGGATAGTTGAATAAATTTTGGCGGTGAATTGACCAACCCAACAATCATCTAAAAGTTGGACACTTGGGTAGTCGGGATGAGCATGCTTGTCGAGCCAACTCGACAGAGTGGATTTGGTAGTCAAATCTAATAGCCGACAATTACATGTGGACAAGATCTTCCGGTTTCTATGGAATTTGGTTAGATCTTGAGACTATAAAAGGATACCCCTTGGGTCATTATCAATTATGGATATGGATATGTAGATCATGTAGATCATGTAGATCATGATCATGCAGATCAAGATGTGCAACATGCACTGTGATTTTCTGATCACAGTGCGCTCTTCTTAGGTGTTGTAACAGTGTCTTTAGACACCACCCTCTATCTTCAAAATTTGTTCCTGTTCAATTCTTTGTAGTACTATGTCCTCTTTTTCGTGTCGCGTTCCAACTCATTTCCCAACATGGTATTAGATCCAATGGTTTAAAACCTCAAACTGTTATCTACAAACCTTGTTGAGTTAGATCTATTGTGTGATTGACTCTGGGCCAATTTTTTTCCTATTAGAACTTATTGAAACATACCAGTTTGTCTAAATATCAAAGATGGCTTCGAATATTGATCCATTTTTTCTAAATGGATAAAATTATGCAGTATGGGAACCATACATTGAAACAGTGTTGAAGAGTAAAGGACCGTGGAAGTATACAAAGGAGGTGATTCTAGATCCAATAGATGACCAAGCAAAATCATTTGTTGATGGAAATAAGGATGAGATTGTAGGAGTTATTATGACCTACATCTCACGTGAGATTCATTTTCACTTCAGTGGAATAAATTTTTCTCATCAAGTCTAAAAGAAGATGAAAACCTTCTTCGACCAAGTCGATGAGAGCCATGTCATGTAGTCGTCCTTGTAGCTCCTTCCTTGAGTTTGCGGAATGGTAAGATTGTTTAAGAATCACAAACAAACAAAGAGGGAAAACAAAGATATATATATTCCAATGAAGTCTATGTATAAGATCAAGGAATTATACAATAGAAGTTGAGATTCTTTTATAGGGAAGAAATTGATGTATTAAATTAAATGGAAAGTGGTGAATAGAACCCATGCCTTGATGTTGCAAGGTTCCCTTTCAATGGCTCTTTGATCCAACACACACACCTTTTCTCCAATGCCTTGAATGAAGAATATCCATAATCTGACTTGAAAAACTAAAGCAAATCTCTCAAGCATAATCTGTAGTAAAACTCTCCATGCAAATCTTAGCCTATTCAACCTTATCCTTTTCCATGAGAGATCCCTCTTTATATAGTGTGGAAGAGAGATGGATGAGGAGATTAGGATGATCCCACTAAATCAAAGAAGCAAGTAAGATCGAAACCAATCAGAGGCCACCTCATCTTCTAGAATATTCCCTTCCAGAACATTCGTGAATTTTGAATTTTCCTTAGCTTTAAGCATCGTTGCACCCCATGAATATAGTAGGGTGTGATGACCTTCCTTGTTATGGTTTTTGCAAGAGGAAAGAAAACCACTTTTCTCATGGAGAAAGTCTCTTTTAATATTTTCAGGGAACATGAACACATGTTGTCAGTTGATCACTAAGGTGACCAAAATAATGTGTAACACAAGTCTTGTGGAATATCTCCAAGTTCATTTTTTGAGGCCTATCAACATGTTTTGAAGCCGTTACAAAATCTAGAGATAAAAAAAATCACCTTTTCCAAAGCACTTATTTTCCCTCAAACCTATTGTCGAGGAGAGACAATATTTACAATGAAAAGAAAGTGATAAGGTTGAGAAATCAAGGATTTTTTTTACAAATCAATGAAAGAAGTGATACATAATTAAGAGTGGAACCAAATATTTTAGCATGGGAGTAAAATAAAGGAATTGATGATGGTTGGTTGGAGAAGACAAAATTTAATCTTCCAAAGGATTTGTTATTGGTTAGGCGGAGGAGAAAAATGAACAACCCTTCACCCTCATCCCTAAATCATTAATAGATAACTCTTATCCTTAAACTTTTTAATGGTCAACTCTAGATCCTCAATTATTAACCCGAAATATTTAATCCTCAATTGTATCAAACCTATTCCTTAAAGGCTAGCCAGGGATTATAGCATTTGATTCATCATTGACCTCATATAAGTTTGGTCCTTGACTATATATTTTTTCCCAATCTCTAATGCTGGAGATAGGAAACTCATTTTTTTTAATATAATAAAAAAGGTCCATTCTTTGTAATCTTATTGGACAATAGATTTAGGACCTTATTGCAAGCTTCGCTCTTCCCAATGTTTTGTTTAGTCTCTTCCTAATGTTTTATCTCAATTATTATATTTTCCTCTTCCTAATGTTTTATCCCAATGTGTTATGTTTTCCATTTCCTAATGTGTTATGTTTTCCATTTCCTAATGTTTTATTTTTTCCATTTCCTAATGTTTTGTCCCAATGTTTTATGTTTTCCATTAACAGCTCTGCATACAGATGCTTTGTCGATGATATATTATGAACACCTCTGCATGTTTTTAGTGCATTAACATCTCTACATTTTCCTTTGCATTTCAATCTCAAGGATGACAAATGTAGCCATCGTTTCCACCACCTTCCTAAGAGAGCCTCAACATATCCATACCACCCCGCACAGGAGAATCAACCATGGATTTTCAAGGTAGTGGTGGATGTCGTATATGATAGTCCCAAGATTAATATTGAGATAGTTATCCCTCATGCATATATGATTCATTGCAAGTTATTTGAATTCATACGACTCACTTCCATCGACAGTTTCCAATGTGTACTTCCAATATTGTTTATTCTTCTGCATGTGATCTTGCTCCTACTATTGTAATGGTGATTGACCTCCATAGTTGATATTGCTCTAGTTTTTGTAATGGTGATTGACTTCTAGGTGTTTTACACTAGGTCAAATTCACCTTCACCTCTATTGTTTTCATATATAACCTGTATATAAAATTTGACAATGAAATTCATGAAAATGAGGATAAACAGGGTATAACCATTAATTTTATCTAAAAAATATATAATTATCCATAACTTATATAAAAATTAGAGAATTTGTGTTTTTATAAGTTTCATCACTTTTACCACAATAGATTAGTTGCATATCTTCATCTCCTTCCAATTTCTTTTTCGAAAATGTTGAAAGATTTCATATTCTAGATCCATGGACTCACATACCTTCATCTCCTTCCACTAATGGAGAAAGTTCAGATCATAACTCTTGGTATGTAGAGGACGTATTTTTGGAAATATACATAAATGGTTCCCTTACTTTTGTATCGAACCTCATGCAAAAGGCATGTTTGAGACATAGCATGAGATATTTTGGACTCGATAATCAATTGCGAGTACTGAAAGAACAATGTTGGCGGTCATTATAGAAATCTCCTTGAAAGTGTATGTTGTAGTGATAATGCAAAGCAACCTAGACCATGTTGGATGCAAAAATAAACCTGAATAAGTATGGTCCCTTGGTCAAAACTGATATATTAGGAGAGACAACCATTTATTTAACACTTACCAAGTTTGTATCCATGACAAGGCTTGAAGCCATACAATGGAATGTAAGGTAATTGCAATTCCAGTCATGGGGATGTCAAGGCTACCAAAGCGGGTTTTAATTTCAGAAAAAATGAAGAAATAAATAATCATTTTACTAATACCTGAGAATACATAAGACATTTGAGACACTTGAGGAAGACTCTACAATTTCATGAGGGAAGTTAGAAAAAATTTCAAATCATTAAGCCATACTTGGGGACTGAAACGTGTCCTATGAACAACCTTCCAAACTATCCCAGTAGAGAAAAACTTATATATGGAGCATTCTTTTGAACATGTACATAGTTACTCAAATAACATTTTCCATTTGTTTTCTGATAGGAGGGTTGGTTTTCAATGCAAATATATGAGATGGTTGTTCTGTTGTGCCATGGAAGAGTCAAACCTGCTATCTAAGATGGTTGATATGCTTCATATTGAGAGAATCAAACCTGAGAATGGGGTCTACATGCAAATTTGAATCACAAAACTGGTTGTTGAATTGTCACTGGGGCATGGTGTCGCGCCATTCTTTTGAAATACTTTTTTAGGCTTAATAAATGGATTATTAGTACATTAACACAATATTAATGTTAATTTGGAATGGTTGAGATCCTATATCACTTATGTGTTTGATGAGCTGGGAAAATGATTGATTTCCAAGTGCAATGCATGCAACAACAAATATGACAAATGTTGCTATGGATACATGGTTGAAGGAGCTATCAATGACAATAGTTTATATTATAGGGGGATATAGGAAAAAATTAATTATTTTTTATTAACTTCTATCATGAAAATAATTAATCGCATAATTTTTTTATTTTCCCTATATTTCAAGACCCTTACATTGCAAACCTTATTGAGAGTCTTAGATTTGAGTTTCAATGCTACTTTAGCTAAGAATAGGTATTTTTTATGTAAAAAAACCACACAAGTAGGATGTATGCTCTTGGGCATGGGCATGGACATTGCAAGAAACAATTCTTTTTTTGGTGAATTTCCTTATCTGGAAAGTCCCATATAGTTGGGTGAAGCAATCAAGTCCATCCACTTGAGTTCCATTGGAGACATTTTCGACATCAAAGACTTGTCTGAGTTCTCCAACAAAGACAATGTCATCCCCATATTGACCAACACACTTTCTTATTCTCTTTCTTCTCCTGAGTGTTCTCAAAAAATGGCTAAGCACATTATTTGCATGTCCTTTCTCAATGAAGGAGACTTCATTTTCCATTTGTAAGTCCAATATGCCTTGAATGACATACTTTAAGCATTAGACCTTGTGTTTGTTTGATAAATAGGAGGCTATGAAGATCTAGTTTACATATGTTATGTTCAATTTCATTTTGAGATATGTATACGATGCTTTGGTATGCATTGAAGGTTGCTAAAATTTAACCTATAAGTGCATATTCAAACTTTCTCTAAAGATTATCTTGAATATGTGATGTGTGGCTATTTTTGTCAACTTTAATGATGCACCCTCAACTTTGAAATATTGACATGCATGTTGGTTTGTTTATATGGAATTTATATTCAATGCACCCAATTCATGCCTGAGCACATAGTTTCAAATTGGTTTTAAATTTAACTCAATGTGCCAACAAGAGTACACACAATGCTTCAAATTTAGGTAATCAGGCATTTGCGTTCAAATGGGTATTTTTTCATTGTCGTATTCAATGCAAACTCAGTTAATTGGGACCTAGGTCCAAATGTATCATTTTCCATCTTTAATTTCAATGTACTCAATGAAAATAATGAAAGCTATATTGGTTTTACAACATATGAATTATTAAACCTAGGAAAAAGGTGAATCATGTAAAATAATATTTTGAATCATGCAAAGAAATTTTTATTTCATGGTTTGATAGAACATTTGGCTCAGGAGAATTGAAAGTCATTCATTCAATTATATGGATGGATTCCTACAAGATATTTTGGAACATCCACAATTCATAGATCATACTTTTCAAGTAACTCACAATCAATAACTATTAAGGGATATGATATAAGTCTTGTTGGTTTTGAAATGAGAAAACTAGTTGCTTGTGTATGTTGACTTTGGAATTTTGAGATGAGAAAACTACTTTCTTGTGTATACTCTGAGAATATTTTCATAAGATGAGCATGTGAGTAATCAACAAATACATAATGTGTCATTTTCTTTGATCTTCTGGTGCAAAAGAAGAAATATTTATGCCACCTGATAACCATTATCAAAGTCAAGCGACCCCTAATCCATATTGTAAGATGATAGTTGCATGGAATATGCATCGAGAAATAATTTCATTGCATCATATGTTTACTACAACTTTTGTATTATGACTAAAGGTTATTCAAAGTATACAAACATCATCCATCATAATCATATCAAGTCCAACTTATTTTTGGACATTGCTTAACACATATGTGGGAAAATCATTGTCAAATAGGCAAGAGAGTAAGTTGAAATTATTAAATCCTTATGATGGTTGTGTCTTTCCATTTGACTTGTAGATAATTTTACTTCATTAATAAAGTCACAAGAATATTTTTTAATTGAATATAATGAATAAATATACAATTTTTTTATGATTCAAGCAATTGGTATCCACTTTTTGACATTGCCCTTTGGCATGGATAGAAATGACTAGAGTCCCACTAGGTTGGAGGTGATCCTGAGAAATTTCAAATGGGTACCCGTAATGAGGATGAGACCTTGGTAGTTTTGGTACAACGTGAGTGATACAAGACCTAACCTCACCTCACGTCTTGATCCAAGGCCCAATAAATAATAAGATATAAGAGAACCTCGAGCGCTTGGCTTATTTCATATGTGCATTTTCTCACAGATTTTTCCCCTCTCGAGTGTCTTGATTTGGTTCGGTCATCCTTAATCGATTTTTTAAACTAGTGGGAATGCTTAAATGCTTCAATGAATTCTTAACCAACTTCTTAAACAACCAAAACAATTGTGCTAGTTTTGAGCATGCATATTTTTTTATATATAGTGGTCTCCATTTAGAACAATTGATATTTAATTGAAACTTAGAAATTAAGTGTAATTTTTCTTTCCATTTCTATCATATGGTAGGGTTCCTTGATTTTATAATGTAAACTGACACATTTACACCACAAATATTCTTGTGGTAATCCATATGGAAGCAACAAGCTTGCTTAAAGTTTCACAATTCTATTGGCGAGCTTTTCATTTTTAATTAAATTTGACCTCCAATATGTTTAGTGTTGATTTTTGTTAATGTTATTAATTTAAATTCCCTAATGTCATTTTCACCCCTTTTCTCTTGTATGTGTCGAGACCCTAAATTGGCATCCCCACTACCCTATTTTACTCCTCATCTATACCTTTTTGGCTTACCTAAGCTTGGGTAAACAACAAATAATACTACCATTAGCCATTGATAAGGTCATAAGGTAAAGTATAATTAATTCATGCATTTTTGTGGTATTATTGAGTTAGGAGATTAAATGTTTCATGTACTAATGCTTCAATTTTCCATGTATAATATTTGACCTCTAGATAAGTCCATCCTTCCTGTACCAGCTCAGTTATTCGACACTTGTGCACCGAATTGCCACTGCCTGAATCCGGTACCAAGCGCACCTTTTATACAGATCCGGTACTGAATCTCACCTGTCGCGATCCGGTACTAAAGGCCATAGACTGTTGTGATCCGGCACCCCATTTGTGCACTGTTCGGATCCGGTACCATCTACCTGTTACAATCTGGTACCAATTTAGGAAGCCGTATGTACCAAGTTTAGCTCCAGATCGTAACCAAGACAATTGTTGGATGATTATTGAATCATAATTTTTTTAGCAAGGCTATGTTAGGATAGTTTGTTGTTGCTTCATCCTCATTCACTTCATGTCATGAGGATGAAGCTTAGAATATGTAACCGAATAATTAAATTTAACAATTGACTGATTTGCAAATGATTCACCTCCTTGTGTTTCATGACTAATACTTTTTAAATAGTCATGGCAAAGATGGTGGAATGAAAGGGAAGAGTTAGCATAATACAGATGTGAAGCAACGTTATATATAGCAGAACATATTCTGGGTGAAGATTAATAGATGGACATCATTTATCTCTATGCCTTGATCGTCTATGATTGAATGTGAGCTGAGTTGTTAGCATAGTTTGATTCTATGTTTTGAAGTTTGAGTGAGAATAATGTGTGGGTTGAAAACAAGTTTACTGTAGACTCCAGTCGCTGACCTGTTGAAGCAGCAAGGGCCCACCGCCCAACAAAAGTTATCACCTTCATAGATTAGTATTAGCATTTTCTTTCAATAGTGTGAATGTTAGATTAGTTGAAGCTTTAATTCCTTCAGATGATAGCAGTACAATTTAGACTAGAATTTTAATTATATGATCATTTAGAGAGATTTACTCACTCTGTTTTTCATATGCTCTGTTTTTATGAATTTTATTTTGTTCCATAGACATGAATGTTGGCAGCAATAGTCAAACATATTTGAAGGAGAACTAGTGAAGTTTACAACATCACATTGTGAACCACAACATACTCAATATATTGACTATTGAACTACCCATGCTATGTCTTGATGATTGATGTGTGATTTCCCTTTCAGAAGTGTGGTTGTATAGTTAATTCTCTGGGTCAGATAACAGAGTTGATCTGTCAGAAGAACTCCATCTCATACTTGCATGTGCCATAATGGAGTAGATAGCCTCTCTGTGAAAGACAACCAAAGTGCATTTCGGTTTGCTAGTTTGTTTTGTTCCCAGCATACATAATCTAGAAAAGTTCTATACTCATGACATTATAATTACCTTTCTTACTGGTGTCTTGTAACTCTGTTGATTATGAATCTCGGATTGATAATTAATGAGTGCATTATACTAAACATATAAGTAGCACAACAATATGCTTGCATATGAACCTTTCCTTTGTTTTGCAAATTCTTGTGTGGTCTTTGACAAATTTGTTTTATTTTTTTTTTCTCTCATAGTTTTTGTAATGTGGGTATGATGAAAATTTTAATGAGATAGAGGACCTACAACTCTAGTGACAAGGCATGTTGTATATAATCTATAGGGATTCATGAAAGAAAATTTCCATGTTGTTAATTTGTGAGTACACATATTAGTGACTTTTTGTAAGGGGCACCTGACAATAGGCCATGCTTCTAGTTTTCTCAATGAGTTGTTACTGGGGATAGATTCAATGTTTAACATACTTATTTATTCTTTCACTTCATTCCTAGTCATCCATTTATTACTTCAAAATAATTCAAACACTTGACCGATTTACTATTTTTGCAAAACCATACATTACTGAGTGTAATATATTATTTCTTGGAAAATTGCAATAAAAATATAACTAGATTCAGAAGCAGCCTTGCAACATGATTTACTGCAAATATTAAATAAATATATATGATGGATTTTCTTTTTGGAAATATACTTCTACTGAGCAATACAAAACATAATACAAAAAACAGTTGGCAGATGGGATGTCACTTGGGATGAAATCAAGTGTAAACTGAAAACCATCCCTATCCTGGACAAAGTTAATACTCAGGTTGATGTTAAAATCCTCGCTTGATACAAAAAATGGTTCGTATATGGGCTTCCAACTAGGTGAAATCAAGTGTAAACCAAAAATCAACCCCCATTCTAAACAAAATTGAGAACCATACTACTATAAAAATGTCCTTTTTATTAACAAATGGGGGAGACTCAGAACCTCCACTATCATTCCTTCTTATTTATAAACTTGTAGGCGTCATGAAGGGCACCAACATGAGAGACTAGATGAAATACCCACTACTATCTTGCTAAATTGGTTTCTAACGTATGGCCCCAATACCTCCCCCACAATTGGGTAATATTTCCTCATAATCACTTTTGGTCTTTGTTGGACATCATCATATGATCAAGTTTGAAAATGCGAGTTTTAAACTGACTCATGTAAAGTCTACTTGCTATTTCCACAAGACACAAGTTACATGGGTATCGGAACAACAACATATTAAAGTGTTAGTTATGGAGAATTGGAGACCAAGTTTGATAAGTATAACACTATCAAGTAGGCTTGTATCATTTCAGATCCATTTGAATCAAACTCACAGAGTGATCATTAAACTCCAAGACTCATGTAAATAGAAGTGATTGTTAAAACAAGGAGTTTTTTTATAAGCGATAATACCTTACTGAAAGAACAATCATTGTATTTCTTATTTATTAACCCTCGTGTGCAACGAAATTAATCCATGAACCAAGACCACCGAAAAGAAGGTCATCATTTTAGTGTTTCGACCAAAACTCAGGACATAGAAAAATATGTATGGAAAGACTCTGCTAGATTCCAATCAAAATTATGAAGATGTTTTAGCACAAATCTATGATGAAGAATTAAATTTCTTTGCATTTCTATTATCCATCTACCTACGAGTCTGCAATTTCTTGGAAACACCTTTGCCTAAGGTGTGAATGTTTCCCCAAGAGGAAAGGGTATAAAATCACCAAAAAAAGAGACCTAGAATTCGGTCCCCTCTAACACCTTGTACATTTCAACCCTAATAACTTAAGGGAAGTTTTGAATTTGATAAGGAATTAGCCTCTCTACATGAATTTCTTCATAGGCCCCGCACTAACAGGGGGCAGATAGTACAATGCATTGTTGGAACATCAAGTATTTATGGTTAATCACACATATCCTGGGTTGATTTGGTCAAGAGGTCAACTTACATTTGTATACATTCGGTCGAGCGATTGATGAACACACCACATCGGTCGATTGAGTAGTCGATGTGTCTGTCAGTTGGATAGTCGAAGAAATTTTGGTGGTGGATAGACCAACCCAACAATCATCTACAAGTTGGACACTTGGGTAGTCAGGATGAGTATGCTTGTCAAGCCAACTCGATAGAGTGGATTTGGTAGTCAACTCTAATAGCCAATAATTACATGTGGACAAGATCTTTTGGTTTCTAAGGAATTTAGTTAGATCTTGAGACTATAAAAGGAGACCCCTTGGGTCATTATCAATTATGGATATGGATATGGAATTTTATATTGTGTAATAGATCATGCAGATCAAGATGTGAAACATGCACTGTGATGTTCTGATCACAGTGCACTCTTCTTAAGTGTTGTAATAGTGTATTTAGACACCACCCTCTATCTTCAAAATTTGTTCCTCTTCGACTCTTTGTAGTACTATGTCCTCTTTTTCGTGTCGTGTTCCACCTCATTTCCCAACATGGTATTAGATCCAATGGTTTAAAACCTCAAACTGTTATCTACAAACCT
>CBVK0101073633.1:200-15234 GCA_900067695.1 Picea abies
TGCCACCCTGGTTTCTCTGGCTGCAACCAGATGGAAGCTACAACTCCCTGTGTTCAAGCTCCCACTTGAACCTCTGAGGACAACAGTCCTCCCTAGCACCTCCCAACCACCCTAGAATATTAAATGAATAATTAAACAACCAACTACATAGATAAATCGATTCTTACCACTTCTTCTGTGTTCTATAAATCTGGTTTTCTTCTAACTGTTCTGCAATTCTTCTCTTCCTTTATTTGTTCTACAATTATGCTCTGCTTCAACTTGTTCTGTCATTCTGCTCTGCTTCAGGTCTATTCCTCATCTGTTACTCTTCTCTAAGTTTTATCTCACACTGCGCACATTTTCAGTCTCACACTACGCATCCTGTGATTTTCCCTTTCTTACAGTTTAATTCATTTTTCGTCCAGAACAACCAACCACGCACAGTCTGTATCTATTTTCTTTTATGCACCACACCCACAACATTTACACTTCGAATCTTCTGAGCCAAAATAAAAACCGTCTAAGCAACTGAAACGCCAACCGATCAGGAATCATGAATCAGTTTTGCTAACTGATTCGTAACTGATGAATTAACTGTGAGAGAGAATAGTAGCCCTCCGATCATATTCAAGTTTATCTGCACCGTTGGATGAACTTTATTAATCTTGCCTTTAAATCGGGTTTCGGCATTTCGGCATTCCTATGGCCAAGTGTCTCGACACTTCATGTCGCGATCTCCGAAACTCCGATACAGAGCTTTTCTGCACTAGCTCCTTCCTCTATATGACCACGGTCATGACCAAGCGCTTATGCATAAAGTGCTTTTCACGAATTCACATTTCGTGAATCTGGAGATGAGGCATCTCGACTCTCGAAGTCGCGATCACCGAAACCCCGAAATGGAGCTTATCTGAACTAACTCCTTCCCTTCTCGTGACCACCGGCAATGACCATAGGCTATGCCAAAAGGCGCTTCATATTTCGCGAGTTTATAAACTTCATCGAGTTTGATCGACGGTTGAAATCTCCATAGATCTGACGATCCAGATCTTATTGAGATCTCGCATCTCGCGAGTTTCCACACCATGCTCCGTTGACTCCAAGTCAGCGACTTGTCCTATGATTCGACGGTCCAGATCTGATCTTAATTCGGCGTTCTTGTGGTTATGTTTCTTGCCTCTCCAAGTCACGATTCGCGAAACTCCGAAATGGAATTGGATCAATGGTCCAGATCACACCTTGATATGACGGCTGCAATTAAATCATGATTTCGCATATTGCGATTTCGGTGGTTATGTTTCTTGCCTCTTCAAGCCGCGATTCGCGAAACTCCGAAATGGCGTGGGATCAATAGTCCACGATCTCGATGAATCTACGATCTAGATCTCATCGTGAATTCGCATCTCGCGATTCCTTCGATGGAGGTTCTTGTCACTCCAAGTTGCGATAGGCGAAACTCTGAAATGGAGCTTAGATCAACGGTCCACGATCTCGATGAATCTACGGTCTAGATCTTATCGTGAATTCGCATCTTGCGATTCCTTCGATGGAGGTTCTTGTCACTCCAAGTCGCGATAGGCGAAACTCCGAAATGGAACTTGGATCAATGGTCCACATCTTTTGGTGTATTGACGGTCATGATCTTTTCGTGATTTCGCAAGTCTTCATTGTGTCTGCATCGGGATTTCGCGAACTCGCTTCACCTTGCACTTTTAAAGATCGTGCAGATTCTCCTGGATACTACGATGGTCGATCCTCGTGCTCGGATCTAACGCCAGAGATCTATCCTCCATATCTGCACGCTCTTCTTGTCTACATTGAGAACTGACAGTCATTGGGAATTCTGAATTGTTGATCCAATAATCACTATTGTTGCTCCTCCCCCATTATCACTGCGTTGCTAATCATGTTGATCTTTGCCATCGCTATTCTTGCCAACAATCGTCTGCACTATCTCTTCTAAGCTTATTCGAATACTCTCTGCAGCGTCTTCTCATAATGCCCATCTATTACATACTTTATGTACTCATGCCATCTTCATTGTTGCACTTGCCATCAATGACAAGCATTCGTTGTCTGTTAAATATTTGCCAACATAAAGGCCATTGAAGGTTGGCCAACACTAAGAAATGTCTCGGAGGTGAGATCATTCATGGGCCTTGCAGGTACTACAAAATATTTATTGAAGGATTCTCAAAGATTGCACATCCAATCACTTCTTTGTAGAAGAAGGATGTGAATTTTAAGTGGATACAAGATTGTGAAAGAAGTTTCCAACACTTGAAGCATTTATCAACAAGTGCTCCAATACTGAGGATTGTTGATCGAAATGAAGATTTCATTGTATGCATTGATGTATGTAAAGAAGGACTCGGTGGAGTCCTCAGTTAGAATGGATATGTAGTATGTTATGAATCAAGAAAGTTGAAGGAGCATGAAAGGCACTATGTTACTCTTGATTTGGAGTTGGCAGCCATATTGTATGCCTTGAAGATGTGGAGGCACTACCTCATGGGAAAAAGATTTGAGATGAGGATAGACCATTGTGGTTTGAAATACTTGTTTGGACAACCAACTCTTAATGACATGCAAAGCAGGTGGTTAGATTTCATTAGTGAATATGATTTTGATATAAAACATATCAAAGGTAAAGAGAACAATGTGGTTGATGCACTCAACAGGAGGGTGCATGAGATTCATGTTATAGCCATTAGCATGTGTCAATCAGACTTGAAAGATAAAATTCTAGAAGTTGCAAAATCAAATCAGAAATACATGGAAGTAAAGGAAAAACTTTAGTAGGGTGATTTGCAGCAGAAAGTTGAAGACTATAAGCTGGAAAATCACAAAATTCTCATATACAGGGGCAAAATTTATGTGCCAAATTCTCGAGAATTAAAGAATCTGATATTGGGAGAAATGCATAATGTACCTTATGTCGGACACCCATGTTACCAGAAAACTATTGCAGTTGTCAAGAGACAATATTATTGGTCATGCATGAAGAAAGAAATTGTCGATTTCATTGCCAAATGTTTGGCATGCCAAAAGGTCAAGGCTAAGCATAGACATCCGATTGGATTGCTACAACCATTGCCCATTTATGAGTGGAAATGGGAAGTGGTAACAATGGATTTTACTACTAAACTACCAAGAACTAGCAAATAACATGATTCTATCATGGTAGTGGTGGACATGGTTACCAAAGTTTCCCATTTTATTCCAGTAAAGCTTACTCACAAGGTCGCTAACATAGTTGATATTTATTTGAAAGAAATAGCTCGATTACATGGAATGCCCAAGACAATTGTGTCTGACAGAGATCCAAATTTTACCTCAAATTTTTGGAAAGGATTGTTCAAGGGATTTGGAACAAATCTGCATTTTAGTACAACTTATCATCCAGAGTTGGATGGACAGACAAAAATAGTGAATCAAGTAATAAAAGATATGTTAAGGATGTATGTCATGGATAAACCATCCAAATGGGAGGATTACCTACACTTGGTAGAGTTTGCTTACAACAATGGGTACTAAGCATCCCTGAAGATGAGCCCATTTGAGGCACTTTATGGCAGAAAGTGCAACACACTAGTAAGTTGGGACAACTCAGCAGATCGCGCAGTGGTTGGGCCAGAACTACTCAGGGATATGGAAGAGCAGATGATAAAAATAAAACAAAATTTAAAGGTTGCACATGACATGCAAAAAAGTTATGTTAATAAGGGAAGAACTCATAGGGAATTTAAAGTGGGTGATCATGTGTTCCTGAAAGTAAAGGCCAACAAAAGTTCCTTGAGATTGGGGAATTGCTCAAAGTTGGAAACTCGTTTTTGTGGGCCATTTGAAATCCTAGAAAGGATTGGGCCTATAACATATATGCTTGTCTTGTCTGCATCAATGCATATTCATAATGTATTCCATGTATCATTACTAAAAACGTATGTACCTGATACTAATCATGTCATTGATTGGAATGTGATTCAAGTGGAGCAAGAAGGCGGTTTTCAAGTGCATTTGGTGTGTATATTGGATCGGAAGATCAAGAAGTTATGGAATTGAGCCATAGAGCTAGTAAAGGTACAATGGACTTGGTACAGCCCTGGGGATGCAACTTGGGAGCATGAGGATGCTATGCGGGTAGAGTACCTGCATATTTTTGACAACTTTTGAAATTTTGATTGTACATGTGTCTATACTGCACTGAGGAAAGTGCATAAATAAGGGGGATATATTTTAATACCCCTAGGTTGAACCCCAAGTGTACATATGAATGTTGTTGATATTATGGTAGCCGTGGGAGGTATTTACCTCCACGTGTAAAACTGACGAAAATATAATATTCCGAGAAGCAAGAAGTAACCCTAACTAGTTGGCTAATAACCTTAGAAGACAAGTCAACTCAAGAGAATGACTTGTATTAGGTTATTAGCCTCCAAGAGAAGAAGTCAACTAAAGGAAATATTATATACTAAAGAATTAGTACCCAGAATGAGAAGTCGGCCCAGGCAGTATGCCAAAAATACTATAAATACAGGAGGCCAGTCTTCATTCTAGCCAGGATTCTTAGAACTGCAGAAGCAACATTTGTGCGCATTGCAGTTGGATAGTTTGTGCGCAAGTCTGGAGGAGAGTTGTCGTTGCAGCTGTTGCAGCTAGCAGATTTCGGTTTTGGCTTGGACTATCTCTTGGTTATGGTTTGGACTCTCTGATCAACTCTTGTTTGGTGCGCTATCCTTGGAGAGAGAGGTGTGCTATCTTGTTTGGCTATCTAGCCTAGGGTTTGCTTCCTGAATGATTCTCTGTCAAGTTTAAGGTGCTTGAGGGTGGCTTCGACCTATGGTTGGGTGACAATAGTGATATTGTCTATGGTTAAATGAGCACATCCATTATATTCTAACAGGTTATGGGCCCACACCTCCTTCATTCAGTCTAACCATTGGAAGGGAGCATAGCCATAAGGATACTAAGCTCGTTGAAGAACTGTTGCTAGGGTTTCTAGCAGGAGCAGTTACCAAAGCACTGTCGCTAGGGTTACTAGCAGGTGCAGTTGCAGAAACCCTAACCCTCTCGTTGAGGCACCTTAAGTGAAGGGATTGACCTAATTTTTGGATAGACTAGTGCACCCTAGCCTAGCGCATCTCTTGGTACTCTCAGCAAGCAAAAATGTCAAGTTTGAGTTTTGGGTCAAATATAGGGTTGACCTAGTCAAGGCAACCATGACTTACTCTATGAAGTCAGAAAACAAGTTAGATGGGGCTTCTAAATTCAGAGCGTGGAAGACAAGGATTGACCTCATCCTTGCCAAGAATAAAGTGTTGGATATCATGAAAGGAAAGATCATGGAACCAGAGTTTGAAGAAGGAAAAGAGAAGGAATCGCAGAACGTTGTAGTTATGGAGAAATTCAAAGACAGTGACATCATTGCCATGAGTATCATAGTGGACTCTATAAATGACCATTTGATACGCTACATCTCCCATCTTGACTCATCTAAGAAGATGTATGATGCCCTAACAAACCTCTTCTCAGTCAGAAACATTGGACAAGTAATGAGTCTAAAGAATGAGCTTTGTGACATGAAGATGAATGATGATGACAACATAACATCATATTTTGTGAGGATCTCTCAGTTAAGATATAAACTACAAGCTATTGAAGAGATCATCTCAGAGAAGGAACTGGTAAATATAGTACTCAACGGTCTTCCCAAGACATGGGATGCATTTTCCGCAAGTATGAACACAAGGAAGGAGTATCCTACATTCGAAGAACTTTGGACTTGTTGTGCACAAGAAGAACCAAGTATTAGTGCAAAAGAGAAATCTCAAAAGAAATATGATGATCAAGCCTTCACAACAAGATTCAAGAATTTCAGGAACAAAAGGAAGTTTTATTCAAAGAAGAAGCCAAATCAAGAGAAAGATATGTCAGAAATACAATGCTTCAACTGTTGAAAGTATGGTCACTACAAGAATCATTGTCCCGAGCTGAAGAAAAGGAATGAGACACACAAAGCATCAGTTGCCGAAAAAAAAAAACCTTCAAAGAAGATTAAGCAGGATGAAACAAACTTCTTCTTCTAAGACAAGGAAAACAACACTCTTCATAGTTCATGTACATACCATGTTTTCTGTACATATCTTGCATATCTATTTCTTCAAAGAGAAACTATACTTATGGAAGAACAACAAGATAAGGATTGCTACAAGTCAAACAATACACATGAAAGGATGAAGTACATCAACAACCCTTAGTAACAATTCATGTGGAAGTTATTATCAGAATCAATCTTGAAGAAACCTAGAAGAAGTAAAGACAGAAAGAAGTCAGCAATCAAGAGGAAATTGGAAAAAGATTTGTGACACTTTGCAAAAGGCAATAAGGATGCAGACGGAAGCGTGGACTCTCCTAGATGAAGAGAGTCGATTATATTATCAAAAGAAGAACATGCATTCATGCCTGAAGCAAGGATTAGGAGGGAGCTAATCCTAAATTATATGATCCATTGAAGATGATGAAGTATCTATCCATGGTAGCAACCATGAAAAGCAGCACGTGTTCAGTGTGACTTCGGAAGAAGTCTTCTTCGAAAAGAAGCCTTAAAGTAATCCCTGGTTGTCCATCCACATCCATGATCCTATGATGAAAGAAAGAAGTTGGAATCTTCAGAGCATGGAATCTATAGAAAACTCCATGAACTCAAGAGCTAAAGAGAAACATGAGGAAGAACATGAAGATTCCAAGAAAGAAAGAAAAACCAGAACAACCAGTCATTGTATCGAGAATCACAAGATTACCAGCCTGATATGAACTCACTAAAAGCAATCAAGCAGAGGAACTGAAAGTTGTGACGAAGAATAGTGTATGGAAGACTTATGAATGAAAGCATTGTGAGATCCAGAAGGTTCTCCCAGATGGAGGGAGAATACTATGATGATTGCTTGTAAACCAGACATACCTCTACATGAGCTAGTATATCATCCGCAATATCCATGGGTTGGAGTTTACATGTAGAGCAACCTCAAAGGCTTTGAGGTATACCAGAAAGAGACCTTTGTATGCAGATGGAAGAAGATCTTGTATGGATTCAAACAACTTGGTACATAGCCTCCAATGCACAGTAGAAGCATGGTGAAAAACCTTCTATAATAGAGATATTGTATCAGAATGGTTACTCAGAAGCTTAGGATGATGGATTGTAAATTCATGACAAACCCTCATGATGGTAGAAGAAGTACCACTTGGATATGTTCTAGTTTGACCCTTGCCACGATGTTATGAGCTAGCAGGAAACAAAAGATGAATCCAACAATGATATACTATATTGATCAAAGCTATATGAAGCCTTCAGAGAATACCAGTGTTCCAGAAAGACCAAAGTACATTGAGATCAAGCATTACACTCTCCGTGATAAAGTCCAGAAAAGAGAAAGTGGTTCTCCAATATATATCTCCACAGATGAGCAAATAAGCATACATTTTCCTGGAGCTTGTGGAGATGACTTCCTTATTGAAAGAGGAAGAGATGACTACGAGGTTGGGAGGGAGAACTGATGTGTTATTGACTTATGGATAGTCATTTTTCAGTTCATAAAATGGTCCAGGATGAGCAGTTCCTTTCCAGTTCGTAAAGTGGTTTGAGATTTCTGACGGACAGGCATTTTCCAGTTTGGAAAATGGTCCAAATCGAATGGTCATTTTCGTAATGAAAATAGTTCGATGGATTGTTGATGTACCACTGACAATGATTTCCCATTGTGGTCAACATGGGGAATGGTCTAGGAGAGTCTCTCTTCTTGACGATCACTTTTATTAGTGGTCAAGAAGACTGGTTTGCCTCGTCAGACAGTCATTCTCTTGAAGCTCACAGTTGTGAGCAGATTTGAAGAATGGTCCGTTTTGGAGGTTGGTACAAGACAGTCATTTCCTTAGGAAATGGATCGGACAGACATTCCCTAGGGTAGATTCATTCTCTCCAGGTTGCACTTTATTTAGTGCCAGAGAAATGGCCCAGATAGGTGAATGGTCTAGGTTCAACAATCAGGGACATGCATTCCCTAGGGCAGAATCATTCTCTCTAGGTTGCACTTTGTTTAGTGCCAGAGGAATGGCCCGGATAGAGAATGGTCCAGGATCATAAATTGGGACAATTATTCTTCCTTGCTTGAGAAGAATAGTCCAGATAGCTCATCATTGATGTTTTACCTTATGAGGGAAGATGCTCTTCCACATCTCATAGATGTGAGTGGAAGAATGGACCAAATGATTCAGTTTATATCATAACAATGTTTTATGTGCAGGTTGATGATATGATTGTTATGAAGACTGTATGTCTACAGACAATAGATGTATACTACTTTGGTGGATGTGTTCCAGTGATTGTGACTGATCAAGTATCTGTGTGCTACTTGGTGCAGTAGTGTCCCACTAGATAGTAGTTGTATACTACTATGGATAGACACAGTTGTGTTCTATTGAATGACATTGTTCTGATTGCCTTGAAGACTATCAATAGTGTTGGAAAATGTCTATCAGCTAGATGGATGATCAATGGACAAAGATTTCCCAGACGAAACATGGTTCAAAACATTTATTCTTCTAGATTAGAAGAATGGCTCTTGTGTCATTCTGTGGAGTGAGCATCATGTCTGATTACTCAGATGGAGTATGGTTCCAAGAGATGATGCAGCTAATGATACTGATAGTGATGATGGTGCTCATGATCTAATCATGAGATAATCTAGACGACTATGTTGATGCTACTAGGTGAATGGTATGTTTGTGCTCAAGACCATTACCTTCAATACCTCCCTAGCTAAGAGGGATTGTTGATATTATGGTAGTTGCGGAAGGTATTTACCTCCACGTGTAAACCCGACGAGAATAGAATATTCCGGGAAGCAAGAAGAAACCCTAACTAGTTGGCTAATAACCCTAGAAGACAAGTCGGCTCAAGAGAATGACTTGTATTAAGTTATTAGCCTCCAAGAGAAGAAGTCGACTAAAGGAAATATTATATACTAAAGAATTAGTACCCGGATAGGAGAGAGAGGTGCGCTATCTGATCAACTCTTGTTTGGTGCGCTATCCTTGGAGAGAGAGGTGCGTTATCTTGTTTGGCTATCTAGCCTAGGGTTTGCTTCTATAATGATTCTCTATCAAGGTTAAGGTGCTTGAGGGTGGCTTCGGCCTATGGTTGGGTGACAATAGTGATATTGTCTATGGTTAAACGAGCACATCCATTATATTCTAACAAATGTAACTTTCATTTACATATAAGCTGGTGAGTTGATAATATAAGAACTTTAATTTGGTTATGCGCGTAGTAAGTTAGTGCGCGTGAATCTCACTCCAAAGGAGTGCGCACAGCTTTAAAATGATAGAGCATGCAGTCTAATGTGTTTGGTGCACACCTATGTAAGTACACAGGAATGTCGCACATAAAGTGAAATAACTTAACGTATGCAGCGCACACACGTGTAAATGCGAAAGGATTGGCACACATTCCAGGATTCAACGCACACTGACTTAGTGCCCATGTTTTGAAGGCCAAAGAGCCTTTTGTATATACATTATGTTGTAACGCGCACCTGTATAAGGGCGTGAGGGTGGCACACTGAAAAGAGAGTGTGCGCATTCTAGAATTTCCGCACACATTGGTTTAGTGCATGAGCTTTATGTTTTGAGGTTGATGAGCCTGGATGCAAAAGATCAGTACTACGATACTGAGAATGTAAATGTAATCAGATGCTAATATAATAAAAACACATCACTGTGGAAGACCAACCACATAAAAGAGAATGGGGGGCTTAAACTCCATTAGCCGAGGTTAAAGGGGCTTAAACCCAAAAAGGAATATTATATTAATATTTCTTAAAAGAATAAATCAAGAATATATTATTTTATCCTAAGTCCTAAGGAGGGGACAAGTGGTTGAAGGCAATTCTCAACGTGACAAGTGTCAAGTTGGGAACATGCATCCAAATAGTTTGGACTTAGTACCTTTTTAGCTATCATTGGATCTATTTATGCAATCGCTCAGCTGTGATCATGACCTAAATGTTACTGTCATAGAACCCAATTGTTCTGTCATCGAACCCTGTTGTTATTATGACCAGTACTCTGTTGTTACAGTCGCAAATACCTGTACATTGCTTATCTTGGAGAGCTAGATCGAAGAGGTGGGTGGTCAAGCCCGAGGGAGATTGCATTCTCTCCAGGTGAGAGAATTGAAGAGGCAAGTTTTCAGGCCCGTGGGACATTGCATTCTCTCCAAGTGAGAGAATCTCTGGGAGTTATTTCCTGAGGTGCCAAATTGCAACAACAGGGCTCTGAGACTTCATGTCCGACCTGTTGTTGAAGCCCTAGAAGGGAAGTGGGGTAGCCGAAGGACTATTGAGCAGAGAAGGGGCACACTTCCTAGGATGGGATAGGCATGTGGGGAATGAGAGAATGTGGCATGTGAGTGTGAATTGGCATTTGTGATGGACTTTCCTATAATTGAATCACTCATGATTTAGTTACCTGTGACTGAGTTCCTTTTGAGTGAGATACTTTAGCCTGGTTAGGAACCCTTACCCAAGTGGAGATTATCCCCAGGTCGGGGGTGACCCACTGTTGAGATTTATGAACAATGCGGTCTAAGGTTGGGAGGAACGTGGAAGGTCTGCACGCAGTTGGTGTCATTTATTCAAAGATAAGTGCCAATTTGTGTGTTAAATCATTTTTTGCAATACTTATTATGCAATTGTTTTTATGAGTTTATGTTGTTATGTTGCGTGTGTAATTTTGTTATGAATATGTATATAAGCATGCATGATGGAGCATTTGTATGTTTTAAATAGTATAAGAGCAACCTTGTTTAGTTAATGGTAATGGAAACATTACAAATATGGTCTCAAAGCTGATGACAAGAGAAAAAGTTTGGTGTGATATGCCTAGCTTGGGTGGCTGGGTATGTTACAACTGCCATCATTTATCAATGATAAGATACAATTTGATGATCCCAAGACACTAAATGAAACCATAAGGAGAGCTAAATTCCTTTATGATCAACATAGAGGAAGACCAACTTTCCTAAAGGCATGGGAAGACAAGAAGAAGAGCAAGATGGAACATATGAGGAAAGGGACAAAACCACCATTCTTCTGAAATAATTCTCAAGGACAACGAGCTCCTAAGGAACCCAAGATGACTAATACAATGGGGCAAAGACCAAGGCAACCACCTATTCAATGTTGGGGTTGTGTGGGAGATCATATGTACAGATATTACCCTCGCAGAGGTGAAAAAGTGAGGACTGTTCAAAATGTACATCAAGCTGAAAAAATGGAGGACATAAGGAGAAATGTACTTAGGATCTATGTAGCTCTAGATAATAAGAAAGTTGAGTTTCAATCACATATGATTGAAGTGGAAGGTAAGATCAACAACCAACCCATTGCTATTTTAATTGATTCAGGAGCTAGTCACAATTATCTAGATCCTAAGATGGTGGAAATATTTCAATTTCCAAGAAGCAAGCATGGTAAACCTTGGTTTGTGCAACTAGCTACAGGAGCTAAAAGGAAGATTAATGAGATGGTTAAGACATGCCCAATAGACATGAATGGATTAAGCATAAGGGTAGATTTGAATATTGTACATTTAGGCTCATATGATTGCCTAATCGGTATGGATTGGTTGGACCAACATCATGTTGTTCTAGACTATTATAATAAGGCTTTTACCTGCTTGGATGAAGAAGGGAACTTGAGAACGGTTCAGGGTATTCTAAGAGCAGTAACCATCAGAGAAGTTTCAGCCTTACAGCTGAAGAAAAACTTCAAGAAAGGATGTCCAGTATTTGCAACACATATGGAGGAGGCACCTATGGATAAAGTACCAAGTATCGAAGATTATGCAGTCCTAAAAGAGTTTGAAGATGTATTTCAAGAAACATTGGGGATGCCACCCAAGAGAGATATTGATTTCTTCATAAATCTGATGCCTGGAGCAACCCCAATATCCAAGACTCCTTATAGGATGAGTACACCAGAATTGAAGGAGTTGCAAATGCAGGGTATATACACTCAAGTGTGTCACCTTGGGGTGCCCTGGTATTTTTTATGAAGAAAAAGGATGGAACCTTGAGGTTTTGCATTGACTTCAGGTTATTGAACAAGGTAACCTTGAAGATCAAATATCATTTGCCAAGGATAGATGATCTCTTTGATGAACTGAAAGATGCTTAAGTATTCTCTAGGATCAATCTCAAGTCAGGTTATCACCAGGTAAGAATTAAGGAAGAAGACATTAGCAAGACTGCCTTCAAAACAAGGTATGAACATTATGAGTTCACAGTGGTGCCATTTGGGTTATCAAATGCACCAGTTGTCTTCATGTGTTTAATGAATGATATTTTCAAAGAATACCTAGATAAGTTTGTCATTGTATTTTTGGATGACATACTTATTTACTCAAAATCTGAAGAAGAGCATGAGCAACACTTGAGTATGGTGCTACAAGTATTAAGAGGGCATCAACTATTTGCAAAGTTCATCAAGTGCTCATTCTACTAGAGTCAAATACATTACTCGGGGCAAATTATTTTAGAGAAAGAGATAGCAGTGGACCTATAGAAGATAAAAGCCATTGAAGGGTGGCCAACACCAAGGAATGTCTCTAAGTTGAGACCATTAATGGGACTTGCAAGTTGCTACAAAAGATTTATTGAAGGATTCTCAAAGATTACAGACCCAATCACTTCCTTGCAAAAGAAGGGTGTGAAGTTTGAGTGGACATTAGTTTGTGAGAGAAGTTTTCAACACTTGAAGTATTTGTTGACTAGCACTCAAATATTGAGGATTGTTGATCCAAATGAAGACTTCATTGTATGCACAAATACATGTAAAGAAGGACTTGGTGGAGTTCTTAGTCATAATGGACATGTGGTGTGCCACGAATCAAGAAAATTAAAGGAACATGAAAGACAATATGCTACTCATGATTTGGAATTGGCAACCATAGTGCATGCCTTGAAGATGTGGAAGCACTACCTCATGGGGAAAATATTCGAGTTGAGGACAAACCATAGTGGTATGAAATATTTATTTGGACAACCAACTCTAAATGCCAAACAAAGCAGGTGGTTATAATTCCTCAGTGAATGTAACTTTACTATAAAGCATATCAAGGGTAAAGAGAACAAGGTGGCTAATGCACTCAACAAGAGAGTGCATGAGAGGTATGGTATAGGAATTAGCATGTACACATCAGTTTTGAAAGACATAATTTTAGAGGCTACAAAATCAGATCTACAATACATGGAAATAAAGACAAAATTACAACAAAGTATTTTGCAACAAAAAATTGAGAATTTTGAGTTCAAAGAGAATGAAATTCTTTTGTACAAACGCATAATGTATGTGCCAAATTCTCAGGAAATTTTGATATTAAAAGAAATACATAATGTTCCTTATGTTGGACATCCGGGTTACCATAAGACTATTAAAGTTGTCAAGAGCCAATATTATTGGCCATATATGAATAAAGAGGTTATTGATTTTACTGCCAAGTGTTTGGAATGTCAAAAAGTCAAGGTTGAGCACAGACATCGAGCTGGTCTGCTAGAACCATTACCCATTCTTGAGTGGAAATGTGAAGTTGTAACAATGGATTTCATCACCAAGTTGCCCAAAACAACCAAGCAACATGATTCCATTATGGTGGTGGTGGATGAGCTTACTAAAGTTGCCCGCTTTATTCCAGTAAAGCTCACTCACAAGGCTGCCAACAATGTCTATATTTATATGAGAGAAATTGCTCGACTACATGGTACACCTAAGACAATTGTGTCTGACAAAGATCCAAAATTTACATCAAATTTTTGGAAAGGATTGGGACCAATCTGAACTTTAGCATAACCTATCATCCTGAGTTAGATGGGAAAACAAAGAGGGTGAATCAAGTGATTGTAGATATGTTGATGATGTGTATGATGGATAAACCATCCAAATGGGAGGATTATTTGCATTTGGTGGAGTTCACTTATAAAAATGAGTATCAAGTATCTCTAAAGATGAACTCATTTGAGGCTCTTTATGGCAGAAAATGCAACACACTAGTGAGTTGGGACAACCCAACAAACAAAGTTGTGATTGGACCAAAATTACTCAGGGAAATGGAAGACTAGATGGTGAGAATAAAACATAATTTAAAGGTTGCCCATGACATGAAAAAAAGTTATGTTGATAAGGGAAAAACTCACAAAGAGTTCAAAGTGGGTGACCATGTGTTTTTAAAAGTAAAGGCCAAGAGAAGTTTCCTAAAGTTGGGAAATTGTTCAAAACTGGCAACTTGTTATTGTGGGTCGTTTGAAATCCCGGAGAGGATTGGTCCTATAGCATACATGCTTGCCTTACCTGCATCAATGTGTATTCATAATGTATTACATTTATCATTTCTTAAAAAGTATGTACCTGATGCTAATCATGTCATTGATTGGAATGTGATTCAGGTGGAGCAAGAAGGAGACTTCCAAGTTCAACCAATATGCATATTGGATCAGAAGGTCAAGCTACTCCAGAATCGAGCAATAGGACTGGTAAAGGTCCAATGGACCTGGCACGGTCTTGAGGATGCAATTTGGGAGCATGAGGATGCTATGTGGACAGAGTATCCGCATATGTTTGAGGACTTTTGAATTTTTTACTATATATGTGTATCTACCGCACTAAGGACAATGCATAAATAATGGGAGGGGAATGTAATATCCCTAGGCCGAACCCCATTGTAAATATAAATGTAATTGTACATATATGATGATGAGCCAAAAAATTTTGGGGCCAGAGCGGCTTTGTATGAATGTATTTTGAGGCTAGAGTGCCTATATGGTTATTGGACTAGTGTCCCTGAAGTTGAAAGGCTAGTAAGCCTATTTTTGTAAAATGCAATCTGATCCGGATTATTTTCGGCACGAAATGAGAGCGGAGATATAATAAATAAATGCACAGAGATATTGCAGATATTCAATAATATAACAGAAATGTATCAGAGATGCAAACATAAA
>CBVK0101073664.1:0-16165 GCA_900067695.1 Picea abies
ACAACATAAGAGGGAGAACCTCCTCACATTACAACCATCCAAATGGCAAATTTTCCTTTAGGCCTTCATAACTTTGTGTGACACGTGTCATGAAATTGGGACACCATCCAAATTCGTGTCCGACATGAATTTAGGTCATGTCACGTGTGAAGGACACGACCTAAATTCGTGTCGAACATGAATTAGGTCGAATCCGTGTCCCCATGTAGGATTCGAGACACGGGGAGGGTTTTCAACGAATCATGTTTCATAGGCTATAGGGGAATAGTTGAGGGCCACTGTCCTGGCTTGATGACCATAGGTGACAGTGTTTTTCGCAAAACATTTCACGGAAATGAGAAGGTTGGCTCGTAATGAGACCCCCTTTCTCTTGGTTATGCCACTACCCTGGTTTGGTGACCAGATAAGTGGTAATGTCATACCGCTACATGTCCATGGTCATTATAGGCCGGCTCGTGATGAGACCTCCTATCCATCAACTAGTACTTTGAGTGTTCATGTTATCTTGTGGGTCCCCTTTTTCTTACTGAGAAGTTTTCACTGCTTTCTCGGGGATCCCTGGGGCAAAGCATCTCGAAGGTTTCAAAATTGGCTTCTAACTCTTGCCAACTACTTCTACCCTCTGGGCCTTTAGCTCCTTCTTCCCACGAGGTAAGGTGCAACCTTGCCTAGTGTAGCCAATCCCAATGCCAAAAGGAAAGGGGAGATGGAAGGAATAAAGATGGAAAGTGGTAAGTATGGAGGGAATGAACGATGACTCGTCAAAGATCCTCCTAGTAGCAACCCATCCTAAAGGGAAATCAACTTACTAGGGTACTGTGTCACCCTCCCAGGTTTGAACAAGGCAAAGAGCATAATTTCCAAGCAAACGTCATGAAATGAAGAAGGATTCAATACAACATGTTCAAGTGCTTCAAAAATCAGAGTGATATATACCATGATACCCGGACTCATTACCTCATGGAGCAAGACCCACTGCCACTTCAGGACCAGGCTAGTGTGATGGACGCTGCTGTTGGTGATATGTGGATTGTACTTGAAGAAAAGAGGGGCTCTCCGGGGCCATGCTTAGGTTGTTTGACTCTCGACACTCCATGTCTGGAACCTGTGGGCCTCGAGACACGATCTCGTTAGTTATCCCTAAGCTAGGGGATAACATGACATATGCTCAAGGAGTAAGAACTTGGCATACTCCTTCCATTGTCATTTGAGGTTATCATTGGAATTTTATTCATGATTGTATTTTCTTCTCTATTTATGGATGAATACACATTAACCTAACTCTTGATAGCTGTAAATCACTTTGAGTCTCGGATGTTGTCTACATATGTAACTTCCTTAGCTATATCTCTGCAATTAAGGGCAACAAAGAAGGAGTTCATATAGCTTGTGTTTTTCATCCAGATTGTTTTCTTTCCACTTTTAGGACAGCCTCCCATTTGATGCCTCGTGTGGCTCCATCGCCCATTGATAAGGCACTAGTTTCCAGTCCACCATCCGCCTTTGTTTCAACAACTTTTACAACCCTGCTTTGCTGGAAATTACTCTTCACATCACCTTGCACTTCATAGCTTTAATCTCCAACAATCCTATTTAGGGAAGCCTCCCTTGAGCCGGCCTAAACAGCAGAGGGGGAGTTGGTAAGGTGACTGTAGCCAACCCCGTAGTTACACAAATCTATCATCTAGGTGCTTTGGACTTTTACACTTTCATGATGACAGATTGAGCAGTAACAAGCCCATTAGCCTTTTTGGTGGGTTTCTTTGTGTGGTTAGGTGTTTTCATCATTGGTATCTAACCAGGCGGCTTTCTCCCAGTTGTTGACCTTAGATAATTTTCAATTTCTAGTGGGAGGGGCGTACACCTTAGGTGGGTTGTAGGTTGTGGTTGCAGGTGGGTATGTATGGTTGTCTCCTCATTCTAGCAGATCAGTTGAGACACCATGCAGTTGACTCCATTGCCCAGTGGACAGGCACTTTGTTATAGGCTAGTTTTCCATGAATCTGTTTTCAGAGCTCCAGGTTACAGAGATTCATTGGTTCTTGACACTCTGCAAGGGGATGTTGGCCCCTTGAGTCACCATTGTTGACCCCCAGATTGTCTATGGAACTGGAGGGTTAAGATCCAATGAGATTCCATTAGGCTAGTTCCATTTCGGGTGCATCCAGGCATTCACAATGATTAAAGCCCATATCAGATTCAGTTTCACTAGATTACAAGAAACTGCTATTTTTAGCAGTTTGCTTTTTTCCACTAGGTGGAGATCTCGGGCCTGCATGTCAGAGATTTTCACATATTATTGGTCCTCGCGACCTTTTACGGGTGACATGCAAGCAGTTTCTGCTATATTTAGCAGTGTGCTTTTCAGGGCTTGCATGTCGTTTTTGAGCACTTATTTGGATTCCTTGTAAAAAAGCGAGTCCAATGAGACTGCTATTAACTGCATGCGAGATGATCAATCTTGCCCCCTTTTTTGTTTTTCACTCTGCTTTTTTGCTTTTTATTTTTTCAGAAGATAGACTGATGCTACCTCCCTTCATGATTAGTCTTTCTTGTTATTTGCTTTTTGCGTTGTTGGAAGAAGACTGCTTTTTGGGCATGGCTATAATTAGCAGTTTCTACGCCTGGCAGGAATAGGGATTTTATGGTTCCAAGCATGCAGTGGTGGGGTGGTTTCCTGGTTCCAGTGGGTGAAGAGTGATGAACCAAGATTAGTGTTGTGCAGGTGGGTTGTCTCCTAGGGTGACATGTGGCAGCTTGGTGGAGGATGTCCATTTTGTACGAGAAGACTAAGTTTGACACATGTCAAAACTCTAATTTGAGTGGCTATGTTTAAGCTCATTCTTGCCAAGTTTGACTTTCCAAACCTTGATTCCACATGCTAAATTTGATCACTCCACAACCTAGTTTGACCTCTTGGTTATATTTGGCATGTGCTAATTCTATATCTAGCCTTATATAAAGTGTTTCATACCCTAACTTGCCCTTGTCATTCTTGATTGGAAAACATGCCAAGTTACCATTCTGTATTGTCAAGAAAAGCTTAAAGCTCAGCTTTATCCAATTATTTAGCATGAGAATAAAGTTCAACTACACAAAAGCTAAAAGATTTAAAGTAGAAGGCTTTTACCAATTCTGTTTGCATGGAAAAGAAACAAAGTCTGGATAAGGTTTTAATACAGCAATTTTAGTATGTCTTTTAGACCAAAGAAAATGACCAGTGGATTACTCTAAAGGACAGTCAGCAATTTAAAGAAAAGGACAGCCAGCTAATAAAGAAAAGACAGCAGAAAAAGCAGGAAAAGCTTCCAAATCAGCAAGTAAACTCAGTTGGCAGCCATGCAGAGGATGGCAGAAAGTGGCATGTTATTTTTTGCTTTCCTCCACAAGTAGTTAGGGTGATTTATCCTCCATGCAGTGTTTTTCTATATATGCAGGAGAGGACAGAAAGGGGGTTCGATATTAGTCTTCTCTAGAGTCTAGATAGTATAGTAGCAGTGGGCAGCTCTTCACCGTTAAGACCTTAGACCACTATCTCCACTGCAAGCAAGGAAATCCATGGCAGCCTGTCACCTAGGACTCACTATGATGCAATCAATCTCTTGGGTAACATGTGATTTGGTCCATTTATGCTTTGTTCTAGCTCTTTGAACCTATTGGATGTCATTGATTAACTTGTTTTGCAGTGTCATGGTAGTTTACAGGGCACTTATTTTCAATCTTCTTCACTAAGGTGGACATTCACTTCACTCATGTCCATTTACTTCGCTGTTACAACTATCTCAAGAATCTGATCTTCACTCCAGATTGTTCTTTGAAACTTACCCTCGCTGTTGACTGTATTTGGATAGCCCAAGAGGGAGTCTTTTGTGTGCTGATTGTCTTGGAATTTGTGCAGATGTTTAGATTAGATGGCAACATACATCTTCTAGGGACACCCCCTGAGACTGGAAAAGCACCAGTCCGAATGGAGAGGCTTCCAACAGTGATAGGGTTGGTTGTCTATAATTATTAGGCAGGTATGCCGGTGCAGATTTGTGTGACAACAGGCATGAAAGCCAGGTTTTTAGTTTTCTTGTTCTCACCAATGAATTTAATACATTGAGAGTAAATACGAGCTGAAATGAGGAAATTATTATGCAGTAAATGTTAAAATTTAGAGCAGCTGCAGAGGATATTCCTCTAGCAGCTCTTCAAGTTGCACCCTTAAGCCACCCCCCCTTAAGCTGCTCACTTAAATCTGCCCCCTTGCCAGCTGTCCCTTCCTTAACCGCCCTCCTCTAAAGTAGGTCGGCCACCTATTCCCTAACCTAACACCTATCCTAATCTAAGGCGGCCCTAACCTAAGACTCATAACCTAGACCCCTTACTATATAAAGAGAGGGAGGCGCCCTCTTCTTCATCAATTATTTTTGATATCAGTTTATATATCAGTGCCGATATATGAGTTAAGTACTCACTAGTCTGAAGGAGCTGCTAGCATATTTCTGAAGGAGCAGCAAGCATATTCAGAGGCAGCAGCTAGACTATTTTTGGGCAGCAGCTAGCAGCTGATAATCATTTCTGTAGCAGCCATTTTTTACTCTTCTAAGAGATTTTCTAGACAGCATCTAAGAGTCATTCTGGGCAGCAACTGAGAGACTTCTGTAGCTGCTATAATCTCTGTTCTGGACAAGCAATTAAAGACTGTTCTGGACAGCAACTCAAGGGCAGATTTGAGTCAGCCTTAAGGGCACTTTTGGGACAGCAAAAGCTACAGCAAGAGCTACAGCAAGAGCTACAGGTCAGAGGGCAAATCGGGGTAGAGGCTTAGACAAAATTGAAGACATAGAAATAGCAGTAAGAGCTATTGCTATTGTCTTATCTTTCTCAAGAAGAAAATTCATTGTACTTATTTGACTGAATCAATATATCACAAGAAGTTTGCTGGGTTTTCTTCCCCTTGAGGGTTTCCCAGGATAAATACTTGTGTCTCATATAAACACATCAGTAAACCCTAAGGCCGAAATCAAGAGGCCATTTAGCAAGTAAAAACATTTAACAAGTAGGTCAGTGAAGTGTTTGATGAAATACCACAACCAGAAAAAGTTTTAAAAAGACACCAAAACCATGATGTTCCTGGCATAATGGTTTGGGATCATTACAGTGTGCACGTCCCTTTTCTTACTACAAACAACCTCTATACAGTCTCCAACTCTAGATTGTTTGGTCAAAGGCATGTTGTTTGTTTTCTTATTCATTATCGAGTCTTTGTTGTTACTGGATATGTTGCAACCTTTTGACTTCAGTTCATGTGTGATAGCTACATTAAGTCATCTACCTGGTCAAGGTTTCATCCAATCACATCAAGTCCATGCTTGGTGATCTCATCATGAAGCTCTTGCACTCGAAGATTATACGGTTGATTGGGTTATGTCAATGACACCCTCGATACCTTGACATCCCAGTAATTGGCACCTTGTTTGGAGGAATCTTGTTATCGTGGGACAAAAATGTATTCCAAGCATATGATGTGTTAGTTGCCCCTACTGTGTTTGCCTAAAATAGGGTCTAATGCCAATGTAAGAAGCACATACGATACTGAATAACTAAGATATATCTACAAATATATATATATATATATGATTGAATATTAGTTGGACGATGTTACAATGTCCTTTGGAACACTATATATGTACATTGACGTGTCACAAGGAGAAAGATCATAATGAAGAGTCATGACCCTCAGTGTTTATTATTATTATTATTATTAAGTGATGTTTTACCCTATTTTATGTATATTACAAAAATATCAAGCAAAAGCAATACATATTGTTGTGTACTTGCTTGACAAAATTCCTACAAAGGTTGTGGGATGTTACCCCGGAAGAAGCTTGGTCTCGAACAAAACCGCAAGTGAGTCACTTGAGAGTCATTGGTCCTACAGGTTGTGTTTTCATTTGAATGAAAAGAGTACACTATATCCAAATTGCAAAAAATTGATGGTCAATGGTTACGGTGATCAATCAAAGGTTTGCAAGTTGTTGGATATTGGAATTTGGTACTAACAAGGTAACCATAATAAATAGGGAAATCGTTGTAGAATGAAAAAGCAAGTATGTTTCAGGGTATTTCAAATCTGAAATCCGATGATAATTGTTAGTTTGAGGCTGAAAATCTGCTGCAAGGGAATCAATTGCAAGATGAAGAGAAATCATAAAGGCTTGGTGAGAAGAGGAGTACACTATATCTAAAATGAAAAAAATCGATGTTCATTGGTTATGGTGATCAATCAAAAGCTTGCAAGTTGTTGGATATTGGTACTAGCAAGGTACCCATAATAGACAAATCATTGTAGGATGAAAAAGCAAGTATGATTCAGTGTAATTCAAATCTGAAATCCAATGTTAGTTTGAGGCTGAAAATCCACTAAGGTGCAAGGGAAACAATTGCAAGATGAAAAGCAATCATAAAGGCTAGGTGTGCATGGTGCACATGAAGATGAGGAAGCTCGAATTTCTCCAAAACAGATGAGAGATGTAGTTGATATGGAGGTTAGAACAAAAACGCATAGACCAAAGTGGTACTACTCCACTTTGGAGGATGTGAGATTGTTTAAACTTCCTTATCCTAGAGAGGAAAGATCAAGCGAAAGACTGTTTCAAAGAGGTAAGCAGGTTTAGCATGTAAATTTTGTTTTAATGTGTGTTATTCTAAATTCATGTGAACTTTAGGGTTATGATGAAGCAAAAGACAGAGACGAGTGGGAAAGGGCCATGAGGATTGAATTTCATGCACTCATAAAGAACAACACTTAGGTACTAGAAGAGTTGCCTCCAAGTAAGAAGCTTCTTGGTTGCAAAAGGGCTTATAGAACTAAATATATATTGCTTCATTGGATAAACAAAAAGGCAAGGAGAATTGCACAAGGACTGGCAAGATTTCAAGGTAGTAAATAAAAAGCATATTGTGTGCAACTTGGTGAAGGCTCTGTGTTAAAATTTAGAGCAGCTGCAGAGGATATTCCTCTAGCAGCTCTTCAAGCTGCACCCTTAAGCTTGTTAAAATTTAGAGCAGCTGCAGAGGATATTCCTCTAGCAGCTCTTCAAGCTGCACCCTTAAGCTACCCCCTTAAGCTGCTCACTTAAAGCTGCCTTCTTGCCAGCTGTTCTTCCCTTGCCAGCTGTCCCTTCATTAACCGCCCTCCTCTAAAGTAGGTCGGCCACCTAACCTAACACCTATCCTAAGCTAAGGCGGCCCTAATAAGACTCCTAACCTAGACCCTTAAATATATAAAGAGAGGGAGGCACCCTCTTCTTCATCAATTATTTTTTATATCAGTGTTGATATATGAGTTAAGTACTCACTAGTCTGAAGGAGCAGCTAGCATATTTCTGAAGGAGCAGCTAGCATATTCAGAGGCAGCAGATAGACTAATTTTGGGCAGCAGCTGATAATCTTTTCTGTAGCAGCCATTTTTTACTCTCTTCTAAGAGATTTTCTGGACAGCATCTAAGAGTCATTCTGGGCAGCATCTGAGACACTTCTGTAGCTGCTATAATCTCTGTTCTAGACAAGCAATTAAAGACTGTTCTGGACAGCAACTCAAGGGCAGATTTGAGTCAGCCTTAAGGGAACTTTTTGGACAGCAAGAGCTACAGGTCAGAGGGAAAATCTGGGTAGAGGCTCAGAGAAAATTGAAGACATAGAAACAGCAGTAAAAGCTATTGCTATTGTCTTATCTTTCTCAAGAAGAAAAATTCATTGTACTTGTTTGACTGAATCAATATATCACAAGAAGTTTGCTGGGTTTTCTTCCCCTTGAGGGTTTCCCAGAATAAATACTTGTGTCTCTGTGATTGATTGTTTTTATACTTCAGTTTATCTGCTTAAGATAGAAAAGAATACTACTGTTATATTCTATATCTGTTTATGCTTGAAAAATTAACAGTAAAGTCTCACAGATGTTTGAGCTTATAATAGAGATGCCACTTATATTTTGTGTGTTGACGATGTTAATTAAAAACAACACATTCTCCCCATTTCGCCTTATTTGTACACTTTCAGGTTGTGTGTTCAGCTAGGGGGAAGAATATTATGTTAAATCATTTTGTTGGTTTTGCAGAGCACACACACTCACACAAAAATACTATGTTAAATCATTTTGTTGTTTTTTCAGAGCGTGCATGCACACACACAAGAAGACAAGATAACTTCCACAACAAAACTCAATTAATTTCGTATTGCACAGGAACACCGATTTATAGTAAAAGATTTGTTTCGAAATTGGACTGCTGAAGATGAGTGTTATCCTTAACCAAAAATAGGCCAACCCAAAATTGGTTTGTCCCCTGTAAAATTGTCACTAACTTCTAAATTTAGCCCTACTTCTAATTTTGGTATAGTAGCCCAACAGAGATTGGGAATTTCATCTTTAACACGTTTTACCCCTACTTCTAAATTTTGGTAGAGTAGCACAACTGAGAATGGGCAGTTCATGTTTAACACGTCAACGGTCAGACATTGAAATGTTTGTGTTTATCTTCGTGTTTTTTGCTTTTAGGATCAATAAATAATTTTTTTTGGCTGCCTTCTCATTTGACCATGTAGGTGGATATAAGAGTGGCACCTGGAACTCATCAAACAGAGGCTGCAGGTTATACCTTTTATCGTTACTTTCATAGTTTTTTGACCGTCTTTATACATTTATGGTTTTCCATGTTTATGTGCATCATAAGTTAGTAGTGGCCATGCTTTTGTGTCTTGAGGTGTGTTTTCTCGTTAGAAGGATAGTATCGTTTACATTTATCGTTTCATTGATTATGCTTAATTCTAGTCACATTATATTACCTTGGTGTATTATCATTTGTTTCTGACGGATAGCCTGAAGATAAAAGTAAGACTTAAAACCTTTTGTTAAGATATGTGTATGTACAACAATATGTAATGTCTGTACAGCAATAATGGAATGTGGAAATAAAGCTACTAAAGGAGCAGGGGATTCATAAGAATGCTCATGGGACACATGTATCAAATATCTAAGAAATTTGAAAATAACGTTTTTTTCTTAATGCTGCAGTAAACAAGCAACTCAATGACAAGGAACGTGTTGCAGCTGCTTTAGAGAATCCAAATCTTTTGGAGATGGTAGATGAGTGTCTTGCTCCTACAGACAATTGATTGTAAGGGTTTATACTTGCAACTAGTACACATATATAAACTTATCATCGGGCTGAAAGCATCACAGAAAGCTTGAACTCCATTGGAGATAGTCATTTCCAAAGGATCTTTTCCTTCTAGGAGAATGTATTGAAGTTGTATCACGAGTGTGTATGCCTACATAACTTGTTATTCTTGTTATTTAGAGGATAACCACTTTGGCTATCCTCCCTTGTTGGCTTTCTTTATTTGAAACTAACCATGTCCAACAAGTGTAAACTGAGATTATATGAATAATTGATTAGAATAGCAATTAAGTACTATTGTTTTTTCTTGCTTCACTGAAATTCTGGGGCACCATTTACTATTCACTATGTTAATTATACCACACTGGCAAACTGTTAATAAAAGGAAATGCCACAGAATTTGAAGAGACTGAAATTTTGTTAATATGGCCACAAAAAATGTTTATACATTGGAGAAAGGGAAATGCTAGAATAATGGGGACCTGTCATATATCGGGTAATAAATTGATTGAACATCTCATCAATCTCTTTTTTATTTGTGAAAACAGTCATATATTACAGAATTACAGAAAAATACATCAAGGACCGTATAAGGCTTTGCTTCCTCTTCCTACAATGCTAGAAGAGCTAACATATCTAATGTATGTTCTATAAGGACAAAACATTTAGCAGTTACTTGAGTTGCAAGCTCGTCCAGTAGTCTATGTAACACAACACTCCCATATGATTTCAACGGTATGTTTCCAACACTTGGTCCAAATAATTTAGGAGAGTGGTATGTCTAAGCAATGAGTAAAAGGAGCGATAAATTTTTGCATAGAGAACTGAGTCTCCAAGGACTGCCCTCCAGTGTAGAGGGTGGAGAAACAAGGCACAGAGGTGTGATGAGATATCCTTCCAAAGAGATCTGGCAAAGCCACATTTCCTTTCTTCCACACTGAACACAACATCTGTGAGTAAGACCTGATTTGGCTAACCTGTGTTTGCTTGGCAATGCTTGTAAAAGAGATCCAATCTATGGCTCAGATTAAAAGCATAAGGATACCCACCAAAAGAGTCGATCCTTTTTATTTAATCTCCATCCATGTTTTGCCTTATCTACCATTGATATTCTCTGCTTGATCCACCCATAGATAACTCGTGTATCAAATTTAAAAATGGTCTTTCTATTTGGCCAGAGTCTTCCCTTCCAGCACTGACCTACATATTTTAGGGCCACTTTAAACTTGTCTCTTGGGTCAACGACCAATATGATGTTCATAGTAATTTTTTTTAATTTCTTTTGAAGCATGCGGTTTTGAGCAGCGTTTTAAAAAGCAGCCGAATCAGACTCGGAGTTGGATGATTGAACCAGTTTGGTGCCTCCAGGGGGTGATTTGGCCTTTGAATTGGTTTGATGGCCGGTTTGGTATGGAGCTAGTAAAACCAACTGATTCCGTTCTGAACCGGTCATCTACAAGCCTGTGCAATTTTTTTTCAAAGAAAAACACAAAAAGAGCAGCAAAATACCACCTTTCCCCCCAAAAAACCTAAAAGAATCTTTAAATAAGAACCCTCTCCTCTATTTGCTTCACACCTCTCTCATTGAGAATCTGTGAGCATTTGGAGTTTGTGGAGCTGCGTTGAAGATGTCCCTGAGTTTGCCGAGTCCAAGCTAGAGGATGACCATGTATTTCATGATGAGGATCCCATTCCCTGCAGTGGTGATGAGTTTGATAATGTTGATCATTGATATGTTGTAGCTTGTAGCATGCTGTTTTTTGGACTCCAGAGGCCATTTAGAGGCTCTTTGTTTATGTATTTTGTTTCTGATATGTATTGCACTCGGTGCCATTTTTCTATATTCACCATTATGTAATATATACATGAGCATACTTTGCATGTTTTGTCTCTAATTTTATGTATTTTTTAATAAACTGGTTTAAACCATTATCTGTTTATATATATATATATATTCTTAAATTTCATGTATTTTTTAATAAACTGGTTTAAACCATTATCTGTTTATATATATATATATATTCTTAAATTTCATGTATTTTTTAATAAACTGGTTCATAAACCGATTTGTCCATCTATTTTAATTCGAGTCTGATCTGACCCTCACCCAGTTCGGAGTCTAATTCCGACTTTTAAAACATTGGTTTTGAGCAAGATCCTCCAAAGAGAACCAATCTCTTTTCTCCTTATCCCAAATATCTAATCAATTGAGAATACTTTTTCTGGGAAGGGATTTCAAATTAGACCCCAACAAGCCAACATTTGATCTAAAACACCATATGTTGCTAGAATCCAAATATTTGTCGTGGCTTAGCCCAAGAGTCCCATTAGGTGTTGAGAGATATCTTGTCATGCTTTATGTATTCTCTTAAGCGAAGGAGATAGCTGTAAACAACGTTAGCTAAGGTGAAAGTTCTTGTAACACTAAAAATATGAGAGGTTGTCATGATTCCATGCTCGAGGAGAATTCACGTATGGGCACCACCTTCTGATAATCCATTTCACTGCCAAAAGGAGCCCCTACGTGTGAATAACTCTAAACCCCATGCTTCCTTTATCTCTCTCCAAGGTGCAAATCTTCTAAAAGACCAAGGGAAGCCCCCTCTTCCCACCTAGTTTACCCCAAAGGTAGTTATGGAAAATCCACTGCAACGTAGGAAAAATAGAAGCATTGTGAAACCAATAGGAAGGATAATACATGTCCTATTGTAAGTGTTATCACAGGATTTGTACTTGTGCAAAGCCTCCCCAAGATATCTATTTGTGTAACAATTGGAAGTTTCTACCATTGTCACCTAAGTAGATACTTCCCTCATTTTAGTGATGGAAGAAGGTCCAACGCAAGGGAGGAATCCCTGGTGACCTCAAGGGGTCAAGTATCCAGATTAACCAAGTCTACAACCTATCTTGGCCACCTAGATGTTAGGTCTAGGTCTAGGAAAGGTAAGGAAGGTAACAAGGTAATTAGTTCACTTGTACGAGACAATAAACAATCCAAAGCATAACATAGACAATTACCTAGTTATATAGCTCATTTGATAACCTATTAGACACTAGATAATCAATAAATCCAATTGTTGTTGCACAATTACAACAATAAGACAATGTATAACAACAATAGGAAAAAGTAATAAAAAATATAGTTATTGAGCATAAGAATTAAGCCTTCAACAAATGTAATAACATCCAATTGCTAGGCTATGATTCTGAGTATATTTAGTCACTATTTCAAATAACTATGCAACAATTAAAGTAACACCCTAGTGGCTGTAACAAACTTTTATAAGAACAATAAATATCATTCGTTTGCTAAGGTTAGAGTTAGTAGAGTTAGTCAAATCGCTTTGAGAGAGAGAATGCTACATCTAAGAGTGTTTTCACCACAAGGAGAGTTCTAGACTAGTGCCGTTGACTTTCTAGGGCTATGGAGTCGAGCATGCAACACTTTGGAGAAAGACTTGGATAATCAAGAAGAATGAGGTTCAAACCCTAAGGTGCAAAGCCTTTTGGGCCTTAGGACTTGTTACCCCCAATGCATAGGGGTAACTAGAGGAGATTGTGTCTCGTGGTCCACAATGTAGACATTGATCCAGACCATGATGATGATCAACATGTCCATAGATAGTAGCTCGACTACCCCCCTCAGATTGTCTCTTTTGCTTCAGATCAATCAAGCTCATCACATCCAATCAACTTAGTGTATGGGAGATGGTAATCCAATGTCACCATAAGGTATGTTAATCCTTTCATGCAAAGTGTTGTGCTTAATATACTAGGCATGTGGATGAAGATAATTGGTTAAGTTGGATAATGGGTCACTAGGTCAAGAACTTATGTTTGTTTCCTTGTTTCACCTTGGTGGCCAACATCTGTGCCTAGTTCCGTTTTGTCATTGCCCAGGGAAAAAGGGTACTACTGGGGGTCCCTCACAAGGGTATCGTTCTATTTCCTCACCATACATAACACTTCCATCTTGGAGTCTGTCACAGTGTACTAAACTTCGGTAATGGGTCATGGTCCATTCTCTCATGAGAAGAGGGGTTGAAGGCCCAAGGTTGATTGCAACTACTAATCAAAAGAAAAATAAAAAAAGAATAATGATAAAGAAAGAAAGAAAGAATAACAAATGACTCTCAAAAGCCAGTCCAAACTTGAGCTCTACCCATTCCGCATTTTCCCTAGTCCAAAAGCAATGATGTTATAGCTTGAAACCTTAACATGGGACTTGCAAACATGATAAGAGGACAAATAAAAAGACAGATTAAGGGGTTTGGAAAAATGCAACGCTTAGAAAGTGGTAACTTAAGAGTAAGCGCACCCTCCACAAAGGTGCTCATAGAAATGGACTCAATTACACCATAAGCCATGAAGTAACCTCGATCCATATCAATATCACACTTACTCTTGAAGGTTTTTTTTTCTTTCACTGCTTCCCCCGAGACATATTCTTCTACTTGTATCTTTTCTTTCACTATTTTGGTTGGCATACTTAATAGGGTCAGATGAAGGTCCTCCCATATTCAAATTTGCCAACTTACATAAAGTCTTGTGCTAGTGTGAAATTTGAAGGGGATACTGATGTAAGTTGTTCATGTGTCTTGTTACCCCCCATGCCTAGGGGTAATTAGAGGAGATCATGTCTCATGGCCTGCAGTGGGAGACAATGATAAACATGTCCATAGATAGCAACCCAACAACTTCCCTTGGATTGCCTTTCTACAACACATCAACCAAGCTCATCACATCCAGTCAACTCAGTGCATGGGAGATGGTAAGCCAATGCCACCATGAGGTATGTTAGTCATTTTATGTTAAGTGTTGTGCTTAATTTACTAGGTATGCAGATGAGGATCATTGGTTGAAGTTGGATAATGGATCACATGCCTAAGAAGTTTGTTGCCTTGTTTCACCTTGGTGGCCAACATTTGTGCCCTAGTTCCTTTTGTCAACCCGGGGAAAAGGGGTACTACTGGGGGGCCCTCACAAGGGTAACGTTCCGTTCCCCACCATACTTAACACTTTCCATCTTGGAGCTTGTTGCAGTGAACTAAACTTCGGTAATGGGTCATGGTTCATTCTGTCATGAGAAAAGGGGCCGAAGGCCCAAAGGTTGATTGTAGCAGTTGCTAAAAGAATAAAATAATGATGCTAAAGAAAGAAAGGAATGATAACAAATGTCTCTCAAAATCCAGTCCAAACTTGAGCTCTACCCTTACTGCGTTCACCCCAGTCTCAAGCAGTGATGCCATAGCTTGAAACCTTATAAAGGGGGACTTGCAAATATGATAAGAGGACAAATAAAAAGGAAAATAAAGGGGTTTGGAAAAATGTAGTGCTTAGAAAGTAGTAACTCAAGAGCAAACACACCCTCCAAAATGCGCTCATAGAAATGGATTCAATGACACCATAAGCCATGGAGTAAGCCCAACACATACAACTATCACACTTTTGAAGGGTTCTTTTCTTTCACTGTTTCCCTCGGGACATATCCTTCTACCTGGTTCTTTTCTTTCACTATTTTGGTTGGCACACTTAATAGGGTTCGATGAACGCCCTCCCATATTCAAACTTTCCAACTTACATAAAGTCCTAAGCTAGTGTGATATTTGAAGGGGAGATTGAAGTGAATTGTTCATGTGGCTCATACCTTAAGTAACAACTTACTTTGCATGATTTAAGGACTAATATATCTTATGAACATCGGTTTACTTGATTTCATATTCTATTTTGATTTGGATGCCTCTGACATGGTTCTTTGAAGGACACCCCAGGCTTTCAACTAGGACGTTGTGCCTTTATTGCATGATATGGCACGTGTGATGCAGAGTAGTGAGTCACCCGGTGACTTGATATATTTAGACAGTGGCTCTCACATCTTTGGGACCTTGGATGATGGGTAGATGGGCTTGATTTTGACAGATTTGGTCATGGTGGCACACCGATGGGCCAAAAGCCCACATGTTGGGAAATGTACCCCAATGATTATTACTCATTGGATTGAGGAGGCTGCACCGGTAGAGAGTTGGATACCTTGCATATATGAGATACACCCCGCTCCACCTTGGAGACAATGCCCTACACCCTAGACGTTGGCCCTCCATTGATGATGGCATCATATTTTAAGGTTTGATGACGACGGGGCTTGATGCCCACTTGAGGTACCGTTGATGATGTGACATGACCATAGACGAGGAGATGCACCTTTTTCCTTGACTACAACATGAGATGATGACACATGGCCTTGGGAGGCTCTTACACACCCTCTTGGAGCATGACATCACCACACTGTTACCTAGGAGGGCATTTTTGTATTAATTTGATATTATTTATCATTTGTAAAGGAAAATTTGAGGGGTCAACCCCACTTACGAGACATGACTTTTCACTTTTGTGGCTTTTGGAGTGCTAGGGTTTTCCTTATTTATAAGGCTAGCATTACATTTATATTCATCGTCACTTCCTCACTCATTTGGATGGGGGTAACTCTAGAAAAGTTCGTTATTTTCTCTCTCTCATCTCTTGATCTCATGCGCTATCTTGGAGGAGGATCTTTTGTGGATGTTCTTTTCTTTATTGGATGATGTATTGCTGCTACTAGGGTTTTGTCTAGCCTAACAACTTGGAAAAGTAAGTAATTTATGCGATTTCATGTCATTTGATATTGTTTAAAGTGTTAATTACTATCTTGTTGCATGTTACTTTGTCTCGTTGAAACTCTAGGAAGGAGACACAAGTGTTTCTCTCATTCACAAAGTTTTATTGCCCAAGTTTTGTGAAAGCATCCTTTGCTAAGGTTAAGAACCAAAGGCCTAAAAGTGTTTGCATCTTAGAGTTTTAATCTAGTCTTTGATCCTTGATCTAGTTGACTTAGAAGAAGGAAAACAACACCTAGGGACCAAGAGTGTTTGCACCCTAGGCACCATTTTTCTTCAAGGTCTAGTCCTAAGGCCCAAGAGTGTTTGCACCTTAGGGTTTAGACCTCATCCTTCTCATTCATCTAG
>CBVK0101073670.1:0-25275 GCA_900067695.1 Picea abies
GATCTCACAATCCATTTATGATAAATGCAATTTACACAACAAAAAATAGTCATTTTGTTCTAATATATATTATATAATATATTATTAGATCATATTATATATTTGTTCTAGTGTTTCCACATTCACATTCATTCACAGTATTATTGTAATAGAATTATTAACTCATACTAGAATATTATATATTCAATATTATTAGATTATGACTATATTATAAACTATTATTATATATAATTATCATATATTAATAAACTATTTATTCTACTTTCTTATTATATTAATAACAATTGTTTATTGTGTTGGATTTATTATCATTTATTGATTATGCATAATAATCTATACTTGTCATTTTATTTTTAACTCTCATCCTATCATCCTATATTAGCTTAGCTTATATGAAAGTGTGATATGACATATTTGACTTTGATGTGGGAAACATGACGTATTATCTTATAATTTCCTTAGGAGGCTAAGCTTTGGAGAAAACTTTCTCTAATCTTTTTTTAAGGGGCTTCATTAATTCACCAAAGAATATTTTGATAAGTGAGTCTTCCAGTTTTTTCCTAGAAACCTTCAAAGATCATACTATTTATTAATACTTAAATTACCCAAATAACATAACATGGAAGAGCCTTAAAAGTATAGACATTTATATCAAAAAAACCAAGATTCAAAACATTCTAACAAGGTTAATTTATCTCCATTATTTGTATATTGAAATTTTGAAACATTTCATTCGAAACAACGTTTATAAATGAATAATGGACAAAAGGGATATCCGTTCATTCATTATCACTCTTGCAGAAATAACACCAACTAGGTCTTATCCAACTTCTCTTTTGTACATTATCCCATATTAAAATTTTGTTTGCCAAAGAAAACCAAGGGAAGATATTGAATTTTAATGGACATCATAAATTTCATGTTACCTTCCACCACCACTATCTTTCATCTCCCACATTCTCACTAATTTTAGTTATGTAACCTAGATTCACTATAACTATCCCTTATGTTGCATTCTTATACCAACTTAGTTCATCGTCTTGTTCTAAAAGGCACATGTCATAGTGTTTAAGTTGTAGTTGAAGATTCTACTAAAGTTATGAAGCCTCTATTATGAAGGTGCCTATTGAGAGGTTCATAAAGCCTAGAATTATTCCCACATCCAATCCTTGGGACCATGCTATTTTCACCTTACTGCCCTTTCCATTTTTTTCAGGAAACCCATGATCCTAAATACGATTTATCTTCCAGTACATTTATGGGGTTGTGGTTATTGAATTATGACATTTGGAAAAAGTTTGATTAACATTTTGATCACCATAGATAATTGATGGTGAAAAATATTTATGTAAATATTATTTTTATTTTATTTTATTTAAAATTACTTGAGATAAATGATGAGAGAACCCAACTATGATAAGAGAAATACATTATTCCATGGGAAAAGTGAAAAAATTATAGAAACCACAAGGGAAAAAGTGATTGTTGTCCATGAGGACATGTGTGGACCTACCTCCAAGAGTGTGGGATGTTAGGAAACAAGCTAGCAAGAAGTTAACCCAAGAATCCCAAGAGTTAGGGAGAAGGATAACTCGAAAAAAAAAAAAAAATACATAGGAATTCCATTATTCTCACCTTGGTAAAACAAGGGAGAGGAAACATGTATGGTTCTGAGAGAGACCCAAGTTTTGGAAATTTCCTAGAGAAGGTTCTTCACATTATCATTTTCCTATGGAATAAAGTGTTTGGCTCGGGGGTGGCGAGAGTTATCAGACTACAACTTCTCTATTCTAAGGTTGGGAGGAGATGGACTCTCTCCTCAATTTATACGAGTAAATCTTTGTGGTTCAAATATGTGTATTCAGTTTTGTCATTTAATTTCTTTAGAATTATTATCTCTAATATTTACAGTTTAGGTGATTGGTGAAATGATTTTCATATTAGTTTGATGCTAATCTTTACTTTCACAGAGTATTTTATAATATTTTATTGCTAAAGAAAATTATTATATAAAAATAAAATAGAGAGTAATATATAACCAGACAATCTTTAGGTAGTTTGTTACTTTCATTATTTGCAAATAGTTTAAATTTTTATCTCTATATAATTTTTATTTGCATTTATAAGGAAATAAACTAACATGAGTAACTTTTGATTTTAGTAAAAAGCCCTAGTAAAAGAAATATTCATTGTGTAAAGCTTATCTACAGGAGCAATTTCTGTACTATCTTAGAAAAAATCAAATTTATTGTTGCCCAAGTAGAATAACAACAACATGGAGTGAAATTGAAGCCATATGCTAGGTTCTCTTATTTACTTTCAAGGAATATAAATAAATGGGAAATCGTTGTATATATAATCAGAAAGAATGAAAGTTATTTAATAAAAAAGTATCAATATTGGTTTTCAAGTCACAAAACATCATTTCCTTATTGAAAATAATGAATACCACATAATCAAAAGTTTGTTGAATCGAGAAAATAAAACAATTCTAAAGAACATTGCGCTTCAAAAGTGTTTGAATATGCACACTCTTTTACACTTGTTCCTTACAAGCGGAGCGGGAACATGAAAGACATTCATGGAGAAAGTACTATTCCAAATGCTTATACGAATATATGGTTCAAACAATTCTTCTAATCTTATGAAACCAAAGGGGCTCATAGTTTCATACACATGAAAAGATACATATAATGCAGGTGGAACAACAACCCAGTCTACATTTTTTACGCCTTTTAACAAGTCACAGTTTCTTCCACTCAGCAAGGAAATGTTAGATACCTTGTCTAAGATTTATGACGAACCGCAACTTGTCTTCATATATGAGTCATCTTTGATTGGAAGTCACTTCTTGTATTCCATTCAAAACCAACTAAGAAACATAAAACATGTGCACACGAAATACTTTGGAAACATTGACATCATATTTTGTGGGGATATTTACCAATGATCGCAACCCCGTTCTCACAGCAGGTGGTCACTCCACCAGGACCTTCTCTCTCTCAATGCCCTGAAGAGTCAATGCTCTTCCTGCTCCCTCGGGAGTCTCAACCCATGGTCTTCCACTCTTCCAAATCCTCCCTACTTTGATTATCGGGGGATCGGCTCTCGCAACTTCACGACTCCCACACTTGCAGGCTAAGTCCTCGGATCCCCGAGATCCGATATCCCTAGTCAACTTTGACCTTCCTTGACGTGTCGGGACCTCGCGCTATCGCGGCTCGCGCACCATATCTTCGGGTTCCCAAGTCTCGAGATCTGAGGTTCCGCGGTCACCTATCATGTCACCTACCTTTGACTCATCCCATGCACGAGATCTTTGGGACGTCGTTTCTCATGCTTCGCGTCCTTGTGATCCTATCTCGTCTTCTTGGGTCCTCACCACTTCGCGACCTCGACGTGCATGAAATTCTGCGCTCACCACCCGATGTGCCGATGAGCGAAGATAACAGAGTTCTCTCGTGCACCTACGAGTTAACTCATCCGCGGCCCTTCCGGGATCTGACGGTCGACAGGGTTTCACAAAGTCCCCTGGACCACTTAAAGTCGTCGATTCTCTTCCTCTCGAAGAAATCTCGATTCTCCCAAATTCACCCTGTGATTTCTCACTGGAATCCACTCACTATGAAGGAAAGGAACTATCCCTCATGAGTTGAAATGTCACAGACCTATTCAGGGACTTACACATGCTGACTGCGCTCCCCTTTCAACAATCCTCAAAGTGTTGAAGTCTTCCAAGTCCTGTGCATTCACGCTCATAATAGCTTCGACCTTCCCCTTCTCAGACTTGCTACCGAGACTCAACCTCGACCTGCACTCACCTGCACGGCTCGAATAACTTGACTCAACTCTGGACAAAGTGAGAACAAAAGTTCAACTGTTTAGCCTCCTCGATGCACTCTATGCGGAGGAATTCAACTGCACTCTATGCAGGAATCTCCTGGCCTAAACAGAGAAACACTTAAAACTCATTCACTCACTCCCTCAGGTTTCTAACCTGGTATGCAATCACATATGCAGCATATAAAATATAAGCATAAAAAGAAGCAAACATGCACAAGCACAATATCAGCAACACACAGAGATCAAACACATCCATGGTATTGAATCAGGCTTTTCCTATTAATTCAATGTCTGTACATGGAGGTTCTGCTCAAGCTCTCTGCTCTGCTCTTCTTCTCTCAATGCTAATGCTGAATGAATGTAATTTTCAACAATACAACGGAGGGTGCCTATATTCTGTTTTCCCTCTCGAAAGCTAAACTGTCTAATCTACAGTTAATTCCTATCTACCAGCATTTAAAATGGTTAAATGCCTTCTTATCTATATTACATTACAAGTGCGCTTCATATGAATGCATTCATTCAAACGGTGATGCAACAGTCTTTTCAAAAAAATTCAAAAATGTGTTGCTGGAACTGTCGAGCTGTTCCTCTTCCTCCACGCGCTGGCTCGCTTGATCAAGATGTGGATGATGTAGATGCTCCTGCATCATACTCCTCGGCTCAAAAGATTTCATGGGCTCCTGTCCATGAGCTCCTGCAGAGTCTGCCCATGTTTCATAATTACTGCTTCATCTTCCCAGCTGGCATCCTCCACTAGGTGATCTTTCCATTTCACCAGGTACTCGAAGTACTGTTTCCTCCTGGTCTTCCTTCGAATTCTTTTATCCAGTATGAACTCCATCTGAGGTTTTTGTGCAACTGGTAACTACTTCTGCCACTGGATCATTTGATCCCCAGCTCCATCTTCCGCTTCAGCTCTGTAAGGGTATAAATCTGAGATATTGAAAATCGGAGATATCCCGATGCCTTCTAGAAACACAAGCTCATATGCATTCTCCCCGAACTTCTTCAGGACTCTGCATGGCCCGATATTTTTCATTTTGAGCTTGTTATACGTTCCCCTTGGGAACCTTTCCTTCCTCAGGTGCGCTAGAACCATATCTCCCACCTCAAACTAAAGTTGTCTCTTTCGCTGGTCAGCTCTGCGCTTATACTCCTGACTTGTCTTTTGCAGTCACTGCTTCACCCCTGCGTGAATTTCTCTCATTTCCTCCGCAAACTCTTCATCTCTCGCGCTGCTTGTCTCAGCCTGTTCTGGCTCCCTAAGCTCAGACACTCCCCTAGGTTGTGTCCCATACAAAATTTGAAATGGGCTCTTACCTGTACTCCGATTCACCGAATCATTGTACGTGAACTCTGCCTGTGGTAAAATTTGATCCCAGCTGGTGTGATGCTCCGTCACCAGACTCCTCAACAAATCTCCCAGGCTTCGATTGACCACCTCGGTCTGCCCATCTGTCTGTGGATGGTATGCTGAGCTGAATGACAGATCAATCCCCATCTTTCTCCATAGCGTCCTCCAAAAATGACCTATGAACTTTGTATCCCGATCCGAGACTATGCTTCTCGGCAATCCATGTAATCTCACAATCTCTTTGAAAAACAAGTGTGCAATGTGGGTTGCATCGCTAGTCTTATGACACGGAATAAAATGTGCCATCTTTGAGAATCTGTCCACCACCACAAAGATGGAATCCACTCCTTGTTGTGTCCTTAGCAAACCCAACAGAAAATCCATACTAATGGCTTCCCATGGCCTCTCAGGTATGGGCAACGGCTGATAAAACCCCGTGTTCTGCTTTCGTCCCTTCGCATGTTGACATATCCTACACCTATCAACAAACCTCTTCACATCTGCTCACATTCCTGGCCAAAAATACGATTCGCTCAGCTTGGCGAAAGTTTTGTCATGTCCAAAATGACCTGCTAAGCCCCCGTTGTGGTTCTCCTTCACCAAATTCTCTCTCATAGAGAAATATGGAATGCACAGTTGATTGCCTTTGAAAAGAAATCCATCATGGATCAGGTAGTCAATCCACGGACTCCTATCCTTAAGAACTAGTTTCTCGGCTGCTTCGTATGCCTCGCCGAAATCAGCATCGCCTGCATACATCTTCTTCAGGTTTTCAAACCCCAAAGTTTTGATCCTGAATTCCTGCAGCATCAGACACTTCCTGCTTAAGGCGTCAGCTACCTTGTTCGCAGTTCCCGAAATGTGATTTATCACGAATGTGAAGTTCTGCATGTACTCCACCCACTTCGCATGCTTCTGGTTCAGCTTCTCCTGCTGACTCACGAACTGCAACGCATGATTATCGCTGTACAAGACGAACTCCTTGGGTATAAGATAGTGCCTCCACTTCTTTAATGCCTGAATGATGGCATAGAACTCTTTATTGTATGTGGAGTACTTCATCTTTGCATCATCCAGCTTCTTGCTGTAGTATGCCACAGGCCTGTCATCCTGACTCAAGACCCCTCCAACAGCATATCTGCTGGCATCACACTTTACCTGGAAGGTCTTCCGAAAATCTGGCAGCACCAGAATTGGTTGCTCGGTGATCTTTCGCTTCAACAAATTGAAGCTTTTCTCAGCCTCAGCTGTCCACTGAAAAACCTTATGCCGCTTCTTGACCGTATCCATCATTGTGGCGCTAATTCCACTAAAGTTTCGAATGAATTTCATGTAGAAGCTTGTCAAACCGTGAAACCTCCTTACCTCAAAAACATTCCTCGGCGATGGCCAATTCCTGATTACTTCAACCTTCTCAAGATCCATCTTCAATTCATTCGCCGATATTACAAAACCCAAATAAATGAGCTCTGTCTGCATGAATGAGCACTTCTTCAAGTTAATCAGCAGCTTCTCCTGCTGTAGCCTTTTCATCACAACGGCTAGATGCTCCAAGTGTTCAACCTTGGTCTTGCTGAAAATTAAAATATCATCCAGATATACCACCACAAATTTGCCAATTAATTCCCGCAGGACTTCATTCATCAGCCTCATAAATGTGCTTGGCGCGTTTTTCAAACCAAATGGCATGACCAACCATTCGTACAAACCCTCGTTTGTTTTGAATGTTGTCTTCCATTCATCTCCCTCTCTCATCCGGATCTGATGATATCCGCTCTTGAGGTCTATCTTGGAGAAATAATTTGCCCTGCTCAGGCAATCCATCAAGTTGTCCATCCTCGGCAATGGAAACCTGTACCTGATGGTGATCTTATTTATCGCTCTGGAGTCTGTACACATCCTCCAGCCTCCATCCTTCTTTGGACTCAGTACTGTCAGAACAACACATGGACGTAGACTCTCCCTCACCAGTCCTTTGTCCTGTAAGTCTTTCACCTGCCTTTTGAACTCCTCGTTCTCTTGAGGTGTCAACCTATATGCTACCTTGTTTGGAAAACTTGCTTTGGGTATGAGGTCAATATGGTGACTCACACTCCTCATCGGTGGCAATGAACGGGGCTGTTCATCCACGACAATATCAGCAAACTCTCCCAGCAGTTGCTGAATCTCCTCTGGCAAGTCGTCCACTCTTGTGCTTGTCAGAACAACCCTCAGCTTCCTGACAACAAAGAACTGTGGATCTTCATTCTTCTCCAGCTCTATGAGAAGCTCTTTCCCACTCATGAGAAGAATCTTGCTGCTAACTTCTGGCTTCACTTCTTTATCTTTTATCGGCAGCAGTTTATGACTTCTCCCATCCTTCTCCAGGGTATATGTGTTCATCCTCCCATCATGAACAACATTCCGATCATACTGCCATGGTCTACCCAATAGTATATGACACACGTCCATGGGAATGACATCACACAAGATCTCATCATGATAATTTCCAATTTTGAACTTAACCAAGCACTGTTTAGTGACACTTACCCGGTGTCTTTTCTGTAACCACGAGACTTTGTATGGACTCGGGTACTTAGTTGTTGTTAGCTCCAATTTCTCCACCATCTCGGTCGCAACGAGATTATCAGTGCTCCCGCTGTCAATAATGACTTTGCATTTCCTGTCCTTGGCTGTACAAGTCGTCCGGAACAATCTGCTCCGTTGCACTGAGCTGTCCACCTCCTTCTCGGGTGCCAAAAGAATCTTATGCATCCCCAACGACCTTCTGTTGTCAGCATCCTCGCTCTCGACATCACGCCCTTGCTGCGCCTCAGCGACATGAGCATTTCCTCTGTCCATCTTCCTCTATGAACAGTCAACAGCCTTATGCCCATCTTTACCACACGTGAAACATGTGATAACTCCTCCACGTCCTCTACCTCGACCTCGGGTACAAGGAATTATGTTGGCGTCAGCATATCCGCCACCCTGCTCTACATGCTGCCTCCTCGGCTCAGCATATTGCTGCCTTTGTTCAATTTGTGGCTGCCTTTGCTGTGAGGTTCCACCTCTTTCAGGTTTACCCGGAGGCCTCTTCCAATCCTCCTTGGGCTTCTGTACTCTCTCTTGGGCAATTTTTTTTCCTCTAGGCTGGCTTATGCCTCGCCCTCACTGTCCTTGCTTACGGCTCAGCTTCTCTTCGACTTTCAGAGCCATCTGATACGCATCCTCAACTGTGCGTATAGTCAACATGCTCAATTTATCTTGAATATCATACCTGAGACCATTCAGGTATCTTGCCACCTTCTCGTCATCACTTTCCCAATGACGAGCTCGAATGTTGAGCCTATAGAATTCCTCGGTGTACTCCTTCACCGACATCAAATTCTGTCTCAGGTTTTGCATGCGCCTGAATAGATTGATCTGGTAATCCCTTGGAATGAACTTCGCCTTCAGCTTGGCGATCATCCGATCCCAGTTTTTGATCTTCTGTTTTCCTTTGGAATGTCTGTCTACCTGCAGCTCATCCCACCATAAGGCTGCATGTCCCTTCAGCTTGGTGACATCATGTCTTACCTTCTTGTCCTCTTCGATATCCTCATAGTCGAAGTAGGTGTCGAGTGCTCGGATCCAATCCAGCAACTCTTCTATGTTCAGACTTCCCTCATAGACGGGAATGTCCATCTTCATCTTCGAGCTCATCCTCGAAATAGCTCTGATCAACCTCTCTATCCAGCCATCTTCTGCATTGACCTCTTCTTGGTCATGTCTAGCTTCCTCTTCAACCTCGGAATCGCTGAACTCCATTGTACCATCTCCACGCCTCTGGGTGGTCTCAATCTCTTCGAGTCTCGCCCTGAGATCTCGTATTTGCCTCTCCATCTCCGGGTTACCTGCTGGCCTACCCCTTCTTCGCATGTCCCTGTCTTCATGATCAGGCGATGGCCTTTTTCTTCGCGATGACATTGTGTCTTCACTCCTTTGCTTCAGAAAGCAAGAGTCTTCCCGCTCTGATACCACTTGATCGCAACCCCGTTCTCACAGTAGGTGGTCGCTCCACCAGGACCTTCTCTCTCTCAATGGCCCGAAGAGTCAATGCTCTTCCTGCTCCCTCGGGAGTCTCAACCCACAGTCTTCCACTCTTCCGAATCCTCCCTACTTTGATTATCGGGGGATCGGCTCTCGTGACTTCGCGAGTCCCACGCTTGCAGGCTAAGTCCTCGGATCCCCGAGATCCGATATCCCTAGTCAACTTTGACCTTCCTCGACGTGTCAGGACCTCACGCTATCACGGCTCGCGTACTATATCTTCGGGTTCCCAAGTCCTGAGATCCGAGGTTCCGCGGTCACCTGTCACGTCACCTACCTTTGACTCATCCCATGCACGAGATCTCCGGGACGTCGTTTCTCACGTTTCACATCCTTGAGATCCTATCTCGTCTTCTCGGGTCCTCGCCACTTCGCGACCTCGACGTGCATGCAATTCTACGCTCGCCACCCGATGTGCCGATGAGTGAAGATAACTGAGTTCTGTCGTGCACCTACAAGTTAACTCATTCGCGGCCCTTCCGGGATTTGACGGTCGACAGGGTTTGACAAAGTCCCCTGGACCACTTAAAGTCATCGATTCTCTTCCTCTTGAATAAATCTCGATTCTCCCAAATTCACCCTGTGATTTCCCACTGGAATCCACTCACTATGAAGGAAAGGAACTATCCCTCCTGAGCTGAAATGTCACAGACCTATCCAGGGACTTACGCACGCTGACTGCGCTCCCCTTTCAACAATCCTCAATGTGTTGAAGTCTTCCAAGTCCTGTGCATTCACGCTCACAATAGCTTCGACCTTCCCCTTCTCAGACTTGCTACTGAGAATCAACCTCGACCTGGACTCACCTGCACGGCTCGAATAAATCGACTCAACTCTGGACAAAGTGAGAACAAAAGTTCAACTGTTTAGCCTCCTCGACGCACTTTATGCATAGGAATTCGACTGCACTCTATGCAGGAATCTCCTAGCCTAAACAGAGAAACAATTAAAACTCATTCAGTCACTCCCTCAGGTTTCGAACCTGGTATGCAATCACATATGCAGCATATAAAAGATAAGCATAAAAAGAAGCAAACATGCACAAGCACAATATCAGCAACACACAGAGATCAAACACATCCATGGTATTGAATCAGTCTTTTCCTATTAATTCAATGTCTGTACATGGAGGTTCTGCTCAAGCTCTCTGCTCTGCTCTTCTGCTCTCAATGCTAATGCTGAATGAATGTAATTTTCAACAATACAACGGAGGGTGCCTATATTCCGTTTTCCCTCTCGAAAGCTAAACTGTCTAATCTACAGTTAATTCCTATCTACCAGCATTTAAAACGGTTAAATGCCTTCTTATCTATATTACATTACAAGTGCGCTTCATATGAATGCATTCATTCAAACGACGATGCAACAGTCTTTTCAAAAAAATTCAAAAATGTGTTGCTGGCACTGTCGAGCTGTTCCTCTTCCTCCACGCGCTGGCTCGCTTGATCAAGATGTGGATGATGTATATGATCCTGCATCAACCAGGCACAACCCATCCAAGATTCTTTGATATTTGAACAACCTATAGTCAATATGAAAATAGTGACGCATGACTTCTTGAAGGACAATATAAAATGTTTTGAATTACAGATGAAACATTTATTGTAATTCTGAATAGAATGTCGAAAAACAACCAAACACATGATGACTTAACATATATCAATTCAAGGTGCATGCGACTTGAACCAATAGACCCAACCTTCCCTTACATGTTCTTCATGAATAGGGATGTTGCAATGCATAACAGGTACATGCTATTGATTATGCCTGGGGATGATATCATCATCAATTCAATTGACCTCAAAGAAGACAATCATGGAAATGTGCCATGTCAACAAAATACAACTACTTTGCCTTTGCAACTTGTCCTCGAATTAGACATGTTGGTTGAAATATATGCCTACAAATATGATTCATATGATGGCTTGGTCAATGGTGCAGATGGAATAGTCAAAGGCTCTACCAAAACAAAAAAATTGAATGTCCTATGGATTAAGTTCCATGAACCTAATATAGGCCACTGACAAGCAAACAAGTTGGTTTATCTATATAATTCAAAAACTACAAACAATTGGACACCTATCGTGTGAATATAGAAACTAGTATGAATATGGATAAAGATAGTTCGACAGAATATTCAAAAACAGTTTCCAATTAAAATTGCATGTGCACATATGCTAGAATTCAAATACATGGACTTGTATACATAACATTGTCCCGTGTCATAAGTATAGACTCCTTTTATTTAACAAGTTATTTTATAAGAGATAACTTGAAAGTCAAAAACAAAGTTGATATTGAGATGCAATGCCTTAGGACTACCACAAAGTGGCATCTACAATATGATTAACAATCCATACAAACAAACTAATCTCTATCAATTCTCTCACTTAACACGTGCAACCTACATGCACACATGGATGATATACTCAATGACTATGAAATAATGCAGTGTGATATTTTGTGCTTCCAGGAAACATCCATGGCATTATGCATGCAAAACAATCAATTTCAAAATCACAATTGCATATCAAGTTACATTACACATAGGGTGATGATATTAGTGAAAAAGCATGTAACAATTTTGGATCATATACGTTTTGAAGAAAAAAATGTTGAGATGGTTCTCACAAAAGTATTTCTCCATGAATCAGAAAATGCAATACTAAATCTCTATGTTTCTCCGCATGCAACATACCCAAACATACTAAATGTTATTTCCAATGCATTAGACAATTTGCATCTGAGAGAAACCATTGTCATTGTAGGAGACTTCAATATTGACATGCTACAAAATAATGCCAGAAGAAAAGAATTGGAAAATTACAGGTGCAAATACAGTCTCAACTTTCTTTTGAACAACATAAACCTTGTACAAAATGCACGTATTGACCATGTATGGTCTAATGTGTCCATGTCTCAATACAACATCTTTACCTTAGACACATACTGGTCTGATCACAATACAATTGGTATTGCACTTGAATTATGAGACAGACATAAAACATATTGCAAATTCATATTTCTATGTTTTATAGCATATATGTCTAGATTGTTGCAGAAAACCATTTTATTTGACTTCTTAGTTTTCCCTGGTTTGTACACATACTGGTCTGATCATGATACAATTGGTATTTCAATTGAGTTATGATATATACATCAAGCATGTTGCAAAATCATATTTCTATGTTTCAAAGCATATATATCTAGCTCGTTACAGAAAACCAAGTTATCCAACTTAGATTTCCCTCGTTTGGAATTGATTTTCGACACAAAAAAAATTAAAGAAATTTTTTATATATACACAAACATGGATGAAATTAAAAAAACCAGTACATTCTTCTAACACTCTCTGTTACTCTATTCCTTTTATTCTATTTTATTTACTATATGTACATATTCCTTGACTTTTCCTTACATGTCAACTTACGTTGATGTCCATTTTGTTTTGTACTTTTTTTCATTGAAACAAATAGGAAAACTAGACAAGGAAAATAAATCTTAACCATAAATGTAGAATATCCATGCAAAGGTGCGTACTTCTACCCATATTCCATATAAAATTGTTTTTCATTTACTCTATCTATACTTGTTCTGTTGGTTTGCAACTCTTTTGTTCTTTTTTCCTTGGATACTCCATATCTTTCTGTATATTAACTTATCTTCATGTAAATTGTATTTTTTGTGCCGCTATCTTGAAATAAATAAATTTGTACTCCATATTTTCTTCATTTTTTCCTAGGTAGCAGCATGCTTTCATGTCCATTGTATTCTCTATATTGATAAATTGAAACAAGAAAACAATAATTGAACATAAGGATGGAGCCTTATGTGTCTCATCTGATAAAATGTTGGTGTATAAAATTGCAAAATGTATGACTCCCATTGTGCCACATCAAATAAAATGCATATGCCTAATACACATCCATAACGAGTATTAAAAATATACATATGTTCAGAACCACTGTCTTAGAAGTGACATGGACATGGGTAGTGAACCCTCACAAACATCAGCACAAGGACAATGACGAAGCTAAGGATTCATAGATTACGCTATTTCTATGTTTATGAAACAAATATCCATAGTTATTTATTCTACTATGCCATTGTAAAAATGTTTATTTTGTTTACACCGCATGCTTTTTAGTTCGCAAGAACTATCGACAAGTAGAAGTGAAACCTCCATCATAGTAGATGGTCCAGATACTAAGAGGTATGATTAGAAAAATTATGACCTGCATACATTGTCCAATTTGTCCATATATTGAAGCTTGTCATATTTTAGAATATGCTTGCATGTAATAATGTGAGGTCATATATTTTGTCTATTGCTTGTTGAAATAGATATAAACAACGACTCTTTTAACTTTAACCAAGGTCTATTGAGCTCCAACTATATTCCATGGCTGAGAATATTTTTCCCATAATTGATGTATTTTTATCGCTTGATAATTATCACACTAAGTGTTGTTGTGTGAGGAATATAGTTCTTTGCTCCCTTTCTTTTTCCTCTTCTATACTTACCCATTTTCCCTTTTTTTCTTCCCTTCCATTATCTGTTTATGGTTCTATACTTAGTCCCATGTGTATGCTCGTGGGTTCCTATTATGGCGAAGTGAGAAATTCTACGTCCCTCTATATATTTACATCACGAGTCCGATAGAACACTATACGGTTTCATACTTAGCCAATTTTATGGACGTGCATTCCTGCGTAGGCTCCATCAAACTCTCATGCCCTGTTTTCACGATATACATCTTGCACCTGAAACTTTGATGATCTACAATTTGACCCCAGTCTCGAACTCCCAAGCCTCTCTCTACCTACGATTAATCCATCTCAATGCTTGCATTTAAATGTGACAAGTCATATATTTGTCTATTTCTTGTTGAGATAGTTATAAATAACATCTCTTTTATCTTGAACCAGTGTTTGTTGAGGCCCAACTATATTCCATGGCTGAAAATGTTTTTCTATAACTTGATAAGTACCATACCAAGTGTTGTTGTGTGACACATACATTTGTTTTCTGCCTTTATTTTTCCTATTCTACACTTACTCATGATTCCATTTTCTTATTTTCCTGTATTATCTATTTTTCATTCTATATGCATCTATATATTCACATCACGCGTCAGACCGATCGTTGTTCGTTTCCATACTTAGCCAATTTTATGGCCGCGGGTTCCCACGTAGGCACTATCGAACTCCCATGCCCCATGTTCGGGTATACGTATTGCACCCCAAAATTTGGTTATTTACAGTTTGAGCTTGGACTCCTCGAACTCGCAAGCCTTACTCTGCCTACGATAAATCCATCTCACTGCCCCACCTTTCCGTTCTAAATACCAAGTGTCCTTGTGTGATTCATAAAGTTGTTTACTCCTTTTTTTTTTCCTCTTCTATACTTGTGCGTGTTCCCAGTGTTGCGGACTCACAAATTCTATATCCATCTATATCTTTAGATCACGATTCCGACCGACCGATGTCCGTTTCCATACTTAGGAAATTTTGTTCCCGTTGGTTCCCAGCTAGGCCCTATCAAACTCTCATGTGTTTCTATCGCTTGATAATTATCAGACAAAGTGTTCTTATGTGAAGCATAAATTTCTTTCCTCCCTTTCTTTTCGATCTTCTATACTTAGTCACATTTCTATGCTCACGAGTTCTCGGGTGGTGGACTCCCTGTAGTTACCTGATTCCCACCTGGGAGAGCTTCTTCAAAAACTTCAATAGTTCGGTTATGTGCTTCCTCTGCATAATATTTCCTCTAGAGTGTTCAGTAACTCTGAGGCTCTTCTTGATTTTGAAAACTATCTGGATGTGCCCACCTGGCATGTTCTTTTCTTAACTCGACATATAGATTCAAATGCTCACTCCTTGCGCTGGCTACATAAATTCCAACGTTCCATTGTGCACTCCTTGCAAAAGCTAAAGAACCAAGAATGATATTACACAACTCAATCAAAGATAGAGAAATCTATCTTCCTACTGTAAATGAAATTAATCATTCATCTACAACATTCATTCATGAAATAAATAATACATGAACAACAATATGCAAGAAAAATTTATTTTCTATTATATCTATGTATCTATATATATAATTATGAAAAATAGACTGTGTATCAATATATCTCTCTCAAGTCTCCTTAATTACAAAGCGAGGGCTCCATGAGCTTATCTTCACCATCGCCTTAGTGCTATCACTATCTCATATACGACACCATACTTCTATAGCTCATTACATTAATGGACGTCTAGACCTGACTACGATTTGGACTTGCTACAAGAAACCATTTAAGGAAACCCTAACCACTACATGTACAAAGGCGTGGCCTAGCATTTATCAACCTTACAACATGATAATCAGTATAGGATTATTTCAAATTAAATAATGGGAGTTTCAGTGCCTCTACCTTTCTTCATTGCGTGTTGTTGCTTTCGCCGAGGTTGAGCGATGCTCCTGTATCAATGCTTTTCATGAGTATCTGGAAGAATGTCTCAAGAAACAACAAGGTTTTTACCTCGATGCAGTTCTACCATTTGGTGTTAAAGTTACTAGTATGACAGAATTCAAAAGAATATAGGAGGATCTCCCTTCTCTGGATCGAATAGACCAACTAAATGCATGCTACAAAGAAAAAGTAAAAAACTTGAATGGTATCATTCAAGCATGTAGCCAGGCCATACCTAGAAGAGACAAACTATTCAAGAAGGTAATTAAGATAGATCTAGCTGGCAACACCAATGAAGTCCAAGACCTGAAATTGATATTCAACTCATTTTTTTTAACCAAGAAACAATTTGATGATCAAGTTCATATCTATAAAATAATGTCATTTGAAAATTTCTATGGCATTCTTTAATATGGTGAAGATGACGTGAAAAATTGGCTACTCGGTTATTCGATTAAAAATCAATATATTCAAGAAGAATTACACAACCTCTATATTGATCTAAGGGACTCGGAAATTAAATTATTCAATATAAAAATCCATCATGAAATCAATGTGGTGTCCATGAGGAGCTACATTGAAGAATGGTCCAAAAAGGTTGTCAACCAGACTAAGATTGAAGAACAATGTCGAGGAAAGAAATAAAAGGACATGAGTGAGAAAATGACAAGGCATGGGATACCATCATAGTAAGTTGATACTGATCACATTCTTCTATCTTCATCCAGTTACTCTAACAAATATTTAACCGAGGAGTCACATTTTTATCTTTCTTCTTGCAAGGTCTTGATGTTTTCCATCACCAACATTCTTCTTTCTACAAACTTAATTCTTGTATGTCTTTTCTTTGTAGTCTGTGAAAGTCCCAATCCCAGTCATTCTGACAAATGCATTTTTATTTCACAGAATATGTACAGAACTATATATTTTTTTACAAATTCGAAGACAACTATTTTGGGGAATATTCTTAAATGTATTTTGTGAACCAGTTTATATGAATATAAATATGTGAGGTTGCTCTATGGTGATCTTCAATGTTTGGTTTTGTTATTTGAATTTTGTATTTCTTCTTAAAATTAACTCATTTCCCTTTACATGTTTCTTTTTTATATTGTGCATATATTGGAGCTTCCTATATTTCATAATATGCTTCCATATTTCCCTTAAATTGCTTATGGGTTTGAGAAAAAAATGTGAGCTCAAAACACCCTTCAAATTCAAACATGGTTTACATTTGGACCAAAAATAATTTATTAGGATACATTAATATCAATACATTTTAAATAAATATAAACAAAATCCCTTTAAACTTGAACGTGACTTTCTTGAGTTCCTGGATTGGTCACGAGTTGACCGGTTAGAGGACTGGAAGATCCTCATCATGATCTATATCTCAACATCATGACCCCAACCGACCACTATCCCTTTCAACACTTAGTCAATTATCTCAACACAGAGTCCCAACTTAGTGCTATCGAATTCTTATGCCCCATGTTCCATGATATACATCTTGCATCCAACACTTTCATGATATACATTTTTCACCCAGCAATTCCATGATACACATTTTTCACCCATCACTTCCGTCATTTACAATTTGAACCCGAACTACTGGAACTCAGAATCTTCACTATACCTCAATTCACAAAACTTTTAAAACATTTATCACTCTCTTCAATCCCTACGAAATTCTTGCCATGCTCAATGGACATTCATTATGATTTTAGCAGTGACAACTCAATCCATAGGTTGGCTTATTGGCATTAATAAGAAAAAAAATGCATTGAACAACGATTTATGGGAGTCCAACAGACCCCCAGGTTGGCTCTCTTATAAATCTTGCACCCAAATTTTTCCCCATCTACATCTCCACCATATACATCTTGCACCCAAAACTTCAGTATTCTACAATTCTCCCACAAATTCGAACATGGTTTACATTTGGACCACAAATAATCTATGAAGATACATTAATATGAATAAATTTTAAATAAATATAAAAATAATCTTTTTAAACTTGAACCTAACTTTCTCGAGCTCCTGGATTGGTCGTGGTTTCCCAGGTTACCTCATCTCTATCTATATCATCACATCATCAGCCCAACCAAACATCATCCCTTTCAATACCTAGCCAATTATCTCACCATCGGGTCCCAATTTAGCGCTATAGAATTCTTATGCGCTTGCACCCAAAACTTCAGTGGTCTACAACTCCTCCACAAATTCTAGCATGGTTTACATTTGTACCACAAATAATATATTAAGATACATTAATATGCATACATTTTAAATAAATATAAACAAAATTTCTTTAAAACTGAACCTGACTTTCTTGAGCTCCTCGATTGGTTGCGGGTTCCATGGTTAGCTCATATCCATCTACATCATCACATCATAATCCTGATTGACTATTGTCTTGACTTAGTGCCATCAAATTCTTATGCCCCTTGTTCCGTGATATACATCTTGCACACAACACTTCCATGACATACATTTTTCACCCAACACTTCTATGATTTACAATTCGACGCCACACTCCCAGAACTCACTGTTCACAAAATTTGCAAGCCATTTATCAGTCTCCTCAATCCCCGCCACATTCTTGCCCTTCCCAATACACATTCATTATTCAACAATGATTTATGGTAGTCCAACTGACCGTCGTTTCTTTTCATACCTAGCCAATCCTATGGTCATCAGTTCCCGGTTTGGGACAACCAAACTCTCATTCCTTGTGTTCTGTGATATACATGCTTCACCCTAAACTTTCATTATCCACAATTCCATACATAGCCAACTTTATGGCGGTAACCTTCACTATACCTAGGTTCACAAAAATTTCAACCATTTATTGCTCTCTTCAACTCCTACCACATTCCTGTTCTTCCTAATGCACATTCATTATTATTTTACTAGCGACAAATCAACACACAGGTTCACTTATTGACATTAATAAGAGAAAAACACAATCAACAACGATTTACAGGAGTATTACCGACCCACGGGTTGGCGCTATTATAAATCTTTCACCCAAAACTTTTGTCATCTACAATTCTATGATATACATCTTGCACCCAAAAATTCTGTGGTCTAAAATTACTCCACAAATTGGAACATGGTTTACATTTGGACAACCAATAATCTATTAAGATACATTAATATAAATACATTTTAAATAAATATCAACAAAATTTCTTTAAACTTGAACCTGACTTTCTCCAACTCCTAGATTGGTTGCGGTTCATGGCTTAGCCGACTTCCAGATCCTCATGTCCATCTATATCGTCACATCATGAGCCTGACCGACCGCGTTCTGTGATATGCATGTTGCACACAACACTTCTGTGATATACATTGCACACAACACTTCTGTGATATACATTTTGTAGCTAACACTTCTGTAATTTGCAATTCGACCTCGGGCTCCTGAAACCCGTAAGCTTCACTATACTCAGGTTCACAAAAGTTTCAAACCATTTATCACTCTCTTTAGTCCCTACCACATTTCCACCCTTCCCAATGCACATTTGTTATTGTTTTACTAAGGACAACTCATCACACAGGTTCGCTCAATGGCATTAATAAGAAAAAAATGCATTCGACCACTATTTATGAGAATCTGACCGACTGTCAATGCTTTTCATACCTATCCAATTCTATAGAAGTCGGTTCATAGGTTGCCTCAACCAAAATCTCATTCTCCCTGTTCCGTGATATACATCTTGCACCCAAAACTTGTGATCAAAAATTCCATAGCTAGCCAACTTTATAGTTGCTAATCTCTGGGTTGGTGCTATTATAAATCTTGCACCCAAAACTTCCACCATCTACAATTTCATGATGTATATCTTGCACCGAAAACTTCCATTCTCTACAATTCTTCGCGCTCGCAAGCTTCAATCTACCCGTCTTAAAAAATATTTCAAACCATTTATCACTGCCTTGCATCCACGCTACCTTCGTGCCCTTCTGAATGCAAATTGATTATTCTTTTGGTGGTGACAACTCAACACACATGTTCGAAAAAAATTGGCACTAATAAGAAAAAACCTCGAGGACATCTCCCATTAACATGCATTAAACCACAAGTTAGGGGATCATGACGGACCGGCCTTCCTTTCCATACTTACCCAATTTTATGGCCGTGGGTTCTCGACTTGGCGATATCGAACTCGCATTCGTTCCGCCATATACATCTTGCACCCAAAACTTCCCTTATCTACAATTCCACCCCGCACTCGCACTCGAACTTGCATGCTTCACTCTACCCTGGTTCACAAAAAGTTTCAAAGCATTTATCGCTCCCTTAATTTTTGTTTTTTTAACAATATTCCTCCACTCTCTCCATTTTCCAAAAATCATCACCATGAATAATTATAAGCTCTCAACTATCATCTCCATAACCAAATCTACTTGGCAAGGAATTTGGGACTACATTGCCCCCATAACACTTGTTATGATTAAATATGAGTATGACATGCTATTATGATTAAATTAAATCTAAGTATGGCATCTTATTAATTTTCTTGTTGATAGCTCAAGGCCAGTTGGAAAATATAAATAAAAATTTAGTTTAAAAAAAATATAAGAGTGTGTGACTACATAATTAGTCAAATATGAATGTAACATTGCATAATTTTGTCATTGATTTTTTGCACCCTCCCCTCGAAAATAATACATTTTATCTATTAATAAGATTGACTTAGCAAATAGTTTAATTTGGTAGATCCCTCTCATTAGTATAAGTATAATTTAGAAAGGTGGAAAATAATGTGATTTTACTAGTCATATACAACATATTAAGGATGTAATTACGCCGATAGGCGTCCCCGTATTGGAGTTGATGAATTAATCAATCTTTTAATTACAAATTCTAATCTTAGGGTTAAGAATCAAAGATGCTAGCATATTCTTCTTGGTCGTCCCAAATCAATGAATGAGATTTAATTTCATAACTTCCTTGCATTTATGAAAGCGTACGTTTCCTTGTTTACCTTTTCACATTTATTTAATATGATTAAGGAATTACTTGATCACTACCAGATTGCCACGTTTAATGATTAAGAAATAACAACAAAAATTATTGTTCATGGGCAGATGCGTATGACCGCTTGTGGCCGCGTGGATTGTGATTTGTCAGTATCTACCTTGCCGTTTCTTCTGTGTGTTTTACAATGCGCCGTCATTTTTTAACCAGGGCAGGCATGTGGATGTAAAGTGCTTTGTGTGGGCGTATTAAACATCTGTTGTGCCATTGTCAAAATTGTAAAATGGAAAATGGAAATACATTATAAATGGCCGATCGATGTCATTTTGGAAAGCGTTTTATAAATGTGAAGCGTGTCGTGTGGTGAAGCCACTTTTTATGTTTCATATGAATGTGAAGTGTGCCCTCTGGTGAAGCCACTTCCTGCGTTTCATATGAATGTGAAGCATGGTGTGTGGTGAAGCCATTCCCTGCGTTTCATATGAATGTGAAGCGTTCAGTGTGCCACGTTTAGCCTGTTCAATTTCAATTTATGTCTTTATGTTTTATATGCATTACATTTTAAGTTTTGATTTCAATTTATGCACTCTATTTAAAGTTATGGCTTCAATTTAAATTGTGAATTCGATTAAAATTTATGACTTAAATCAATTTCAAATTATTTAAATAAAATTATGAATTCAATTTATGCGTTCAATTAAAAATTTTCAATTTAATGTTAGTTTATTTATTTATCTGTGTTTTTGGCATTTCATATTATGCTCCTCCAAGTTTCAGGTTTCATATTATATACTATGTGCCACTACATGATTCATATTATTATTGTTGACGAATTGTGCTCGGAGCGAAAGTTAAAGGACGATTACAGTTTCTAACATACTGTACTTGCAAGAATATTCACAGAGCGAACCATCAATCTCAACGAGGAAAGATCTTCTTTCTGCCTTTTTTTTTCTTAACTTCTCAAATTGGTTTTCTTCAATTAGGTGATCTGATCTGTTATGATTTCTAGGTTATCTGATCCATATTATTGTAAAGGGATTGTCGATTCATTGGATGCATTTGGAGCACAAACCTGATAAGATTATTGTTTTTGACATATTAGATCGGGAAGAATGTTAACTGAGCAAATAATCACTGTGACAGATTTAGGTTTTAGGTTTTGTATCATTGTGACAGATTTAGGTTTTAGGTTTTGTATGGCCACCATTAGCTTGCGTTCAATGGTTGTCCCATGTATGAATTCATTGTTTCTTTACAATATTCTATTATGGCTTTTTTGTTTAGCGCATGCATACATTCAATGTATGTTTAAAAATTTCCAGTCTCTGTTTAAATTTTTTTGTAATCGACTAGATAATAGATTTATCTAATTTTCATTGGATCATATGCTATCACAAATTTGGGTTTAAGGTTTTTCATGCATGTGGGCCAACCAAACCTGCTTTCAATGATCCAGCCTGATGCATGCATTCGAGCATTTTCATAAGGGTTAATATGTCTTGGATTCCATATTTCAAGTAACAATAATTTAATATCAACAGTAAGTCATCTTAATAGAGGTTTTCAAAACCATTAATATGATTTTGAACCGATTTTTTAATATAAATATTCACTCATTTTACGTGAGGTTTTATTTGCAACTCCTTCGAGTATGGTTGTCCAAATAATATTTACCTTAAAAACTTGAATAATTCATGAACCAGTAAATCTATTTACAACTCCTCTCAATATATTTGTCCAAATAATATCTATCTTTTCATTATAGTACACCAAGGGGAAACTTCAAGATACGTGTTTACTTTCAAAAGAGACATCAAGGGTGTTTAAAATACATGACAGTATATATATTATAAATACGTGTTTAAATTTCTCCAATCTACTTCTCTCTTTTTGTCTTCGCAAAATTTGATGTGATTTTTCCGAGGTGCCCAAAGTTTCTTGACATGAAGGTGTCCTGTAATAAGTGATAACAACATCATTTTTTACCGTGAATAGGCTACCAATACTCCCTGCGAGATCTTGAATTTTATGGTTTCTATATGTTACCAAAACTCCCGACATCTTGAATTTTATGGCTTCCATAGGTTACCAATATTTCAGTCAGCATCTTGAATTTTATGGTTACAGCAAACTAATGGGTTTTTCATTTTATGGTTTGGATAGGTTACCATACTCCCAGTATATGTATTTTAATGTTTTTTTTTATTAATATTTTTTTCTAATTTTTTATTTTTTATGGTTTTGTAATGTCTTATAATGTATTTTAAAATGTTGTTTTTTGGTTTTTTATATTTGGATTTTCATTAGTTATTTAATGTTCTAATGTTTTTTAAATCTTTATTAGTATTTTTTTACATATTCTTTTTTTTTAATATTTTTTATTTTTAATTAATAAATTTTGTATTAATTTTTTTGAATTATTACTTTTTATAATTAAGGTTTTCTTATAATTTTTTTATAATTATTGATTGTACATTATTATTAATTACTAATTAAAAAATTATAATTTTGTTTGTACATTATTATTAATTATTAATTAAAAAATTATAATTTTTGTTTGTATATTATTATTAATTATTAATTCTTTTACTATTATTGTTTTCATCAATTCCTAAAATGTCATGGGATTAAAGAGTGTGTCACCTTTGTGACACTAAGAAGGTTGAAGATGAAAAACACTTTCTCTTAGATNNACCTTTGTGACACTAAGAAGGTTGAAGATGAAAAACACTTTCTCTTAGATCTCATTTTCAAAATACTAAATCACATAAACAAAATTCTAAAGAATCACAAGTAATCACTTAACCTCTTAAGGTATGATAGACCAATTAGGTCTTAGTGAACATTCATCATCATCATCAATTTTTTTTATTTCTTTTTATATTTAAATTCATACTTATATTTAAATTTATTAGTTTTATATTTACTATTTTTTAAATATTCATTTTTTTAATGTTTGTTTTTATTATTTGTAATGTTATTTTTTAATTTAAATTATGTTTTCTTGAATGATATGTGTTTTTAAGAAGCACAATTTAAAATTGTGTTTTTAAAAATGTTTTTTTTAGTTATTATTATTTGGGAAGGTCATTATCAATATTTTATTTAATATTTTACTTTTCATGTGTGTTTATGTTGTTTTGATTATACATAATACATTTAATCATTGTTGTTTTTTTCTCAACCAGGATTATGGACAACATACATTCTTCAAAATTTAGTTGGGATCTATATATTGTCAAATGGTAAAGAGTGCTAAATATTTCAAAGTACACTCTCATGAAGAGAGTTTTCTAGATTTGAAAATATATTTTCTTAATATATATTTTTAATTTCATTAAGATATTTGTTTAAGATCATTTCTGAAATATGAAAATATTGTATGAACTTTTCCATAAATTTTTTTGTATATTTCCTTTTTTTATACATTCACTTTAGTAAAATCAATAGTAAAATAATTATACTTTGTATACTTATTTAGCAATTGTTCTTTATATATACTTTATAGTAAAATAGTTATACTTTGTATACTTGTTGTATACATATATATCAAGTAGATTTGTTATCAATGTCTTTGATATGTGTATAATTTATGGAATAAATCATCATGTAAATTTAAAGTTAGTTTTCTATCAATGTTCTTAGAACAAATATAAATCATCATCCTTATAAATGATTTTTTTTTATCAATGTCCTTATCACAATTATAATTCATTATCTACAAAGTTGAAGATGATTTGTTATGAATGTCCCTATTACAAGTATAAATAATTTTCTACAAAGTAAAATATGTTTCAAGAAATTGCATTGTGACGAAAATTTCCCAATGTCACAATGTGACGAAGATTTCCCGATGTTGCATTGTGATGACCATTTCCCAACATTAAAAAAACAAAATATGATTCTACAATGTGTCATTTGTTTTCCGGCATCACATTATAATGAAAATTTCCCGACGTCATATTGTGACGAACATTTCCCAACGTCGCATTGTCTCGAACATTTTCCAATGTCACATTGTGAAGAACATTCCCCAACGTCATAGTGTGACAAACATTTCCCTAAGTTGAATTGTGATGAACATTTTGTATTGTCACAATGTGATCAAAATTTCACAATGTCTTTGATACTTATTTAGCAAATATTTTTTATATATACTTTGTATATTCAATAGTAAAATGTCTTTGATACACGCGAAAATTTCCTGATGTCGCATTGTGACGACCATTTCCCAACATTAAAAAAAAAAAAGATGGTTCTACAATGTGTCATGTGTTTCGTGACATCACATTATAATGAAAATTTCCCAACATCGTAATGTGTCGAACATTTTCCAATGTCGCATTGTGACGAACATTCCCTAATGTCGCAGTGTCACAAACATTTCCCAAAGTTGAATTGTGATGAGAATTTCGTATTGTCACAATGTGATGAAAATTTCACAATGTCTTTGATACTTATTTATCAATTGTTCTTTATATATACTTTGTATATTCAATAGTAAAATGTTTTTGATACGTGCGAAAATTTCCTGATGTCTAATTGTGATGATTATT
>CBVK0101073673.1:0-13873 GCA_900067695.1 Picea abies
TATGACAAACATATGCCTCGGTTGAACATAGCCTTGTCATCACAATGTGATGAACCTAGCCCTGTCATTGCGTAATGTGCCAAACATTTTCAAATGTCGCAATGTGACGAACATAACATCTTCTCACAATGTAATGTGCAGAACCCATTGTTGCAATGTGACAAACATAACCCTACATTGCAATGAAATGAATATTTTCTAACGTTGTAATGTGATGAACATAACCCACTTTGATATGCGACGTTCGTGTTCATACCTCATTATGTTACAAAACTCTTTCCTTTGTGACAATGCAACGAACTTTATGACGTCTCAATGGTATGCACATAGACTCATCATAACTATATGACGAACCATAGCACCACAGTGTGATATACGTGCATATTTTGACGTCACAGTGTGACAAACATTTCTAAACATCGCAATGTCACAAACAAAACCCCTTATTGCTATGTGATGCATAGAACCTAACGTCGCAGTGTGATGTAGTAACGCCTAGCAACACAATGTGACGAACATAACCCCTTGTTGCTATGTGATGCATACAACCTAATGTGACAGGCATAGCCCAACATTGCAATGACATACATAGCCCAATATTACCTTCATACAATAAGTTATACATTAATATTTTAATACTTTCATTTATAAATTACATTAATTTTTCAATTATTTAATACATTTAATACTTGTATTTATTATTTTATACATTAATTTAAATATCCTTGATGTATTATTTAATCAATACATCAATACATTAGTACATTAATGTATTATTCTATCAATGTATTAATACATTATTAATATTTTTTTAATTAACCTGTTACATTAATACATCACATTATACATTAGTGCATTGATACATTAATACATTAATAAATTAATTTATTTACATATTAATACATTAATTAATAGATCATTAATATATTATTTCATTTATGTAATATCACATTAACGTACTTTTGCATTACTAATGTATTACTTTATCAGAATTAATTTAGTAATAACTTGATACAACGCATTAATGTAATGTTTAAATTTAATTGTTAATACATTAATAAAAATAAAATACTAATAATTAATTTAATATAGTATAAAGTGTAAATTTAATGTATTAATACTTTCTTAATATATTATTAGCTTATTAATATATTTTCAATGTATTACTTTATTAATGTACCAAATTGTGTTCATGTATTAATGATTATTGTATTAATTGAGTTAATGTATAGATGAATATTGTATTAATGAATTGATAATTTCAAGTAAAAATGTAATATATTATTGGTATGTATTTATATAATAATATTATAAAGTAATTTTAATGTATTTTTACTTTATTATTATATTAATTGTTTAACACTATATTATTTAATATTATATTAAGATATTTATTAATTTCATTAATACATTCTATTATACCTTAATGTATAAATAATTTAATTTATACATTACATTAATTAAATCATGTACTTTACATTATTATTAATCAATTAATATATTATATCTATAAAATAAGTTATTCATTAATGTTTTAATATTTTAATTTATAGTCCCTGAGGTGTAGGATAGTCGGTGACAGAGTGTGTTGTTAAGCCACTCCGTGATGTTAAAGTGACCGATGCTGGGTGATTTTGACGGCTTAGATGCCCCTGAGTCGTGGTTTCTCAAGTCACAGGTTAATCCCGTAGCCAAGAGGTTCCGTACAAATTAACAAACAAAAAAAATATATTTTAATTTATAAATTACATTAATTTTTTAATACTTCTATTCACTATATTATACATTAATTTGTATATCATTAATATATTATTTAAATAATACAAATTTGCTTTAGTTTATTAATGCATTATGTTATTAATATTTTAATACTTTATCAATATATAAAAAATATTATTGTAGTGATATCTTAATATAATAATATAATACATTAATATATTTAATTAATATATAAATAATGTTTTATTGTATCAATACTTTAATATAATAATATAATACATTAATGTATTATAAATGTGTTTTTACTTTATTTAAATTTTATTATTATTTTAAATACATGTAATGGTTTATTATAATAAATACATAAATACATTATAATGCTTTATTTTATTATAATAAATACATGTAATGCTTTATTATTATTATTAACTTTATTAATATCTTTATTATTTATTATTTTATTTTTGCTAAATTTATTTATAATCTATAAATTAATTTTTCGATTATTAATATATTAATTTAATAATGTATTTATTTTGTTTTAACTTATTTTATTTATGCTATATTATTTTCTATTTTATAAGTAATTGTTATTTAATATTTATTTTATCATTGATAATCAATAGATAATTTTTTTTTCTAAATAAAAGCAGAACTTTTGTATTAAACTATCAAAATAGACATACAACTAGCATCCATGGGCCAGCTATCCTGCCAACAGAGGAAACCAAGACAGCTGGCCTGTCCACTATAATAGCAAAAATTAGATGTAGAATTACGCCACCGTGCCCGAGGGAAACTAGGGGTTTTGTTTACTGAGTGCAACCACACAAGAAAGACTGAACTGTAGCAAGTTAAGCTAGAATTCGGGGGAGCCATAGCTCTAATACATAACAAAAGAAAAAACATGAGAAATCAAAGGAAACCATAACCTAGTCCGTCGAAGTACCGCCTTTGTCGGGGAGAGCGAAGGGTTGTGCGTAGGTGGGACATTAACGTCGTGGAGAAGCTTCGAAGTATGCCGCATATAGCATGTCCAGACACTGGTTGATGCTCACGGTTCGGAAGGCCTGATCATCCACCAAGCTACGTAGGTCGAAGATTAGTTGGAGGTGGTCATGATGCAGCAGCGGGGGTGGCGAATTTCGTCTTGGTTTCGCTCCGTATTTCAGCTCCGATTCCCTTGTCTTGCAATCCTGCGGTGGTCCGTGCTCTTGCTCCTTAATGTTGAGGTCTGGTGGCTCCTCCTCCACTACGCAGGCCGCGTAAATTTCACCAGGAGTGGTGGCAGGCTGTGGAAGATTATCCAGGTTGGAAGCAGTTGGCGGAGTCTCGAAGCGCGTTGGAGGAACGACAAGAATCCTGCTTTCAAGGAAGTCCTCAGGGAACGTAATAGATAAGTCCTCCTCCACATAAGTTCGAGGCGACGAGGGTACCATGGTGGCGCCTCCTCTACGGTTTTTATTGGCCACTTGAAAGGCCCGAACAACCCTCTGGTGTCTCTTTTTGCGGGTTTCTGGTGCACGCCAGCTGGTGCCTTAACGAGGCCGACCCTGAATTCATGGCATGATGAATAGGAGGGTCAGACCGCCGGCTCTGTGATGTTGAACTAGCTGGAGCAGAGTCGTGAACAGGGTGGCAGGTCTGCTTCCCTGGTAACTACAATGAACAATGCCCGAGGCTGCAATATACATTAACGCCATGAATTGAGTGCTCTGGCCTTCCGTTCCCCACCCACGCGCAAAGAGCTCCATTAGCACTTAGTGTTTACGGAGGCAAGGGCTCAACTTAACTACTCGCAATCGGGAGGGTGGCCGTTATTAATGGCATGCTCTGTTGGCTCCTCCACGTGCCCAAGATGCACCTCAATGTGTCCCAGCTGATCACATAGCACCCCATCCAGGGGCAGGAAGTCCTTGTTAGCAAGGAGTTGGTAGCGTTGTGGTATGCTGGAAGCTTCAGGGGATCAGGCATCCTCGATTGTGCGCTCTAGATCCCTTTGAACTCCTTTGTTTTCCAAGTAGTCAGCCACTCCATTTTCCTTTCTCTTGACATGGGAAGGTATGATGTTGAGGCTGCGTTTGCATAGGTTGTCAAAGTCCTCAAGCAGACTAGCTAATCTCCAGCTAGGTGAAATGTTTTGCGGAGTGGCCCCATGTAAGATCTTGGTGATCAACTGGATGATGACTTGGGAGTCCCCTTCCAAGATGATTTGATGACTGGGTAAGGAGATGGCTAGTTGAAGGCCCTGTAGCAGACCAGTTAACTCCGCGACATTATTTGTTGTTTCCCTCAGGTGTCCTGCTACCATGGGGAGTATTTTCCCTGTGGAGTCCCTATCACTGCCCCGTAGCCTGCGGGTCCTGGGTTGCCCTTCGAGGCACCATCAAAGTTGACTTTGATGTATCCAGTGGAGGGGGGGGTCCAGGTGCTAGGCCTGGGAAAGTGAGTCTTGGGTGCGTGTGTTGTCATCAGATCGGTTAGATTGAGATGCCAATTTTGAAGGATGCTTAACTCTTCAATGTGGCAGATCTGATCGCATCCCTACCAGCTCCTGCTTCGGACTGTTTCCTTGATGTGGGTGACCACTCTGTTCCAAGTTAGCTCTAGAGGGGAGTCCTTGGAGTGGAATATGCTCTTGTTTCTCACTTTCCATATCTGCCAGAGGATAAAGCCAGGGAGAAGTAGCCAGATGTGGTTCAGGATGGGATTGTTGAAGGCGATGTCGCCACAGTGAGCTATGGTGTCCCTTATGCTGCTTCTGTTCTGATTGGATATGCGCATGATTTGGGCCCCATGATCCTAGATCTGTTGGCTATAGCTATAGCCATTGAAGAGGTGCTCTTTGGTTTCCTCTTGGCAATGGCATAGCACATAGATGGAAGGACAAATAAAGCCCCCTTTCCGAAGGTTATCCCAGGTCAGAATGCGATTTTGGATGATGAGCCAAAGGAAGGTGGAAACCTTCGCCCAGAGGGCTTTGTCCCATAATTTATCCCAGATGGTGTCCTTTACCTGGTTGTGATGGTTGGCTTGAAAGCGGTAGGCTTCCTTTATCGAGAAGTTCCCTGAGGTCGAGTGACCCCAGCGGAGGATGTCGGGGCCCTCTTTGATGGGGATTTTCCTGCACGCTGCTTCGTTTTCCCAGGCTGAGACATCAACATCAGGAGAAGCTCCTAGCTCTGGTTGGGATGTCTTCCACTGCCTCCATATCTGGCTCGCTTCCCAGGGTTTCCAGAGCTCGTTGACCTTTAGTGAAGGAGTGTGGTTGAGGACTTGCTGTAGAGGTGTGAGCTCCATGAGATCGGTCAACGATTTGAGTTGTTCCCAGGAGTCTAGCCAGAACTCTGCACTTTTACCATTACGTATCTCCCAGAAGGCGTGCTTTTGCACTAAATCTCTGTTTTTCCAGGCTGTATTCTAGATGTTCGAGCCCTGTATTCTAGTGTTGTGTCAGATCAATTGATTAGTCTGCATTGTTGGGGCATACTTGTGCTTCCAGATTCGACCCATAGAGCATCTGGTGTTTTCATCCAACGCCACTAGATCTTGGCTCCCATTGTCTGATTCATCTTGCTGGGGTCTCGAAGCCCAAGGCCTCCCAAGCTTTTGGGAGCGCAAACCTTGTCCCAGCTAACCAGTGCCCATTTCTTGTTCGGTTGCAGGCCTTGCCAAAGGAAATTTCTCTGTAAGTTTCTGATAGCTCTGATGATTTGCTTGGGCTCGGCTAGCGCAGTGAAGAGGTAGGTGGGAAGGGTTTGGAGGACCGACTTCAATAGGACCAGTCGGGCTGCTAAGTTAAGGGGTCTAAAGGTCCAGCTGGCCAGGCGATTGGAGATAGAGAGGAGGAGGCTATCCCAAGAGATGGACTTAGCAGGCACTCCCGTGAGGGGAATGCCCAGGTACTTGGATGGAAAGGAGCTCCTAGGGATGCCTAGAATTTTGGAAATGTGTAGTTGAACTGTGGTTGGGGTGTTGAAGAAGAAGAGTTTGGAATTATCAAGGTTCAGAGTCATGCCCGAGGCTTCTGCGAAATCAAACAGGATTGAGTTGAGCTTTTGTGCTTCTCGAGCAGTTGGAGAATTCATGAGAAGAGTGTCATCCATGAATTGGCTATGGGAGGGGGCTGGTCTGACGTTGTGCAGGGGGAGGCCTTTGAGGCTACCTTCTTGGATCGCTGACTTGATGTAGTGTCCCAGGCCTTCCGCCACGAGGACAAAGAGGAAGGGTGAAAGTGTGTCACCCTGTCGAATACCCCTGGAGGCTAAGAAAGGCCGAGAGGGCACCCCATTGACTAGGATTGAGAAGAAGGCCATAGAGGTGAGGTTCATGATCCAGCTGACCCATGTAAGATCAAAACCGAAGGCTAGGAAGGTGGCCTTAAGATAGAACCAGCTGGCTTTGTCGAAGGCTTTTGAAAGGTCTAGTTTGATTAGCATACCTGGGATTTTCTCTGTTTTAAGAGAGCTGATGACTTCATGTCCTAGGATGACACTATCCATAATCTGCCTGCCCTCTACGTAGCCAGCTTGTTCTTGGGAGATGACAAAAGGCAGGATGGGCTTGAGTCGATTTGCGATAACCTTAGTTATAATCTTGTAGATGACGTTGCATAAGGCTATCGGTCTAAACTGCTTGGGGTTGGTGACCCGCTCCTCCTTTGGGATGAGAGTGAGGAAAGTGGCGTTGAAAGCTTGAAGGACTTGGCCCGAGGCGTGTGACTCCTCCACTACCCCCCAAACATCCTTTCGTATTATGTCCCAGCAGTGATGGAAAAAATCCATTGTAAAGCCATCAAGTCCTGGTGCTTTTCCGGGAGGCATATCTCTTGCAGCTTGATCCACCTCCTCCTGGGTGATTGGCCTAGTGAGAGCAATGTTCTGAGTGGGAGTTACAAGAGAGGGGATGTGGCTGGTAACTCGAGCAATGGATTCCCCTTGGTTTTGTCCATTTTCTGTCATGAGGCTCTGATAATGTTGGGTGAGCTCTTCCTCGATGCAGCTATGCTCTCACAGCAGGTTTCCATGCTCGTCCTCCAGGTGGGTTATTATGTTGATGTGCTTCCCGTGGATCATCGTCCGGTGAAAAAATTTCGTGTTCTTTTCCCCTTTCTTGAGCCACTGCACTCTTGATTTTTGCTTCCACAAGATTTCTTCCTGCTGCCTTCTCTGTTCTAGTTGTGAGAGAAGTTGACCCTCTTCCATCATGAGCTCAGGAGTTCGATTTCCACTGATGAAGATTTCTTGGATCGCGAATAATCTGCTCTCGATGTCTTTGATGCTTTGAAAGATGTTACCAAAGGAAATTTTGTTCCAGTGTTTGAGCATTTGAGAGCTTCTGGATCTAGCCTCAGTTGATCATGAGGTTACCTACTTCTTTGATTAGTTGGTGAGCCGGTTTCCGCCCTCGTCTCTTGATTTCGTGTGGGATTTTTTTAGATCCATAACTTGATTCTGTTGCAATGCCGAGGCGGGCTGTAGATCCTGCCGTGGAGTCGAGGAAGACCTTGTGTACCTTTCGGAGTTGTTCTTCTGGAAGGCCCTGCAGGTCTTTGGCATTTAAGGCTTCTTCCAGTTTTTCAAGGTCTATGCCCGCTAGGTCTTGGGCATCAAGCTGTATGGGTGTGTCGCCATCTGCTTCCCCTCCTTCCTCGCCATGAGTTTCCTGGTTTTGATCAGGGGTCAGTGTGGGGCCAGGGCCCGTGTCTTGCTTAGCTCCTATGTGCGGATCCTAGATTTTCGCCTCCTCTCGAAGCTAGCTGAGAATGTCAAAGGTATTCTTGGTCGGAATACCCAGCTTGGGGCCCACTGCTTGTTTGCGAGGTGTGTTCTTCTTTCGTGTTTGGATTGTTGTGAAGCCATCCTTCTGCATGTTCTATTCAGCTTTGGGGGCTAGTTGGGTCAGTGGGTAATCCCTGAACAGATGGCCATGCTCATGGCATCTGCGACATCTAAACGGTATGTGCTTGTAATCAAGGGTTTGCACCCAGTTTTCATCTTGATGCTCCAGTATTACTGTTCCTGGTAGGGCTTTAGCAATGTTCATGTAGACGCAGATGCGAGCATAAGAGGTGTATTTTCACTGCTTTGTAGCTTCAGAGGCTTTGACATATGGCCCTATGGTGTTTCCTATGCCCATCAGAATTTCCTCCAGCCATAACTCCTGCGGGACTGAATAAAGACAAATCTAGATGGGAGCCATCGAGAAGTCCTCTTTGTCTGACCTGAAGCATTCTGTCCAGAACCTGAGAAACAGCCCGACTGATTTGAAAAAATACGGGCCATTCTCAAGATTGTGATCCTTGTCTTCCAGGTTGTATAGTATGATCGTAAAGAATCCTTTGGAGCTTAGTTGGACCTCGTAGTCACCCCGAGGGTTCCACCAGTGTTTGATCCATTTGTTTAGGTCTCTTTCTGATGGCCATAGTCCCAGGAACTTACCAATGGGGGCGTGTTCTTGCATGAATTGGGTGTGCTCCCCAACTCTGGTTGATCTGATGAGATATCTGGGCGCTTTGTCCATTTGGGGTATGCATTTGTCGGGCTCCCATCCACGAGGCGCTTTGGGACGGGAGGTGGTGGTGTCCATGTCCATCTCCTTTCGCAGACCCTGTTCTTTGGCAAGGAGCTCCTCACGGATTTGCTGCGGCGGCTCAAATGCAGGTCGTTTCGAACTTTTGCCTGCTTTATCGTTACCAGTAATGTTGCTGTAAGAGGGGGGTTTCCCCCCCTCCTCGTTGCCCATTTCGACAGACCAGATCCGGCGCTGAGTTCTCCCCTGGCGAATGGATTGATGGCTGCAGAGTATTCTGAGTCGTTCAGGCAGGGGCATGCATGAGCTTTAGGCTAGGGTTTCCTCCCGTTTAACGGTACCGATAAGCAATTGATAATTAATCATTTAATTAATAAATATTAATTTCTAATTTCTAATTAATTAATTTTTATTAATTAATTAATAAATAATAATTTGTTATTATTTAATAATTATAAATAAATAATTATTAATTGATCATTATTAAATTTTTATTATTAATTGATTATTATTTAATTCTTTTCAATCATTTATTAATAAAATTATTACATATATTTATTATTATTATTTTTAATAAATTATTTCATTAATAATAATACTAATTAAAAAATTAATAATTTTATTTAAAATAATACTTTAGTAATTACAAAATAATAATTAATTATTACATTTAAAATGTATAAATGTGTTTATGGTTGTGGCCATGCATGTTGGCCATCAACTAGCAACAACTACATTAAGTAAAAAGTGATTGATATACGCAATCGGCGCCATTAATTAAAAAAATTGGAAAATGACCCCATATGAACAACTTTTTACTTAATGTGGTTGTTGCTAGTTTAAAAAACAGCGTTACAGCTTTTTACAAAAACCTTATAACTTATTACGCATTAAATTAGCCGTTGAGATGAATGCTGCGGGCACGGTCTACGATAAACGCAACCGGCCGCTCCAATGCCTTAAAAAACGGTTTGAAAATTTCTATTTACATAAACTCCTCGAGACCACACGAGCAAACGATACAGCACAGCATCGACCTGGCATTAGCCGTTCTTATTAATCTTATTCCGATCTGCAGGCATCGCATCATGATTTTATCTCTTTCTTTTCCTCTCATATGGTACAGCTCACCATCGACCTGATAAGTGACTTTTGTTAACAGTACCATTACAATTGCATCAAACCGCAATCTTTCAACTTCAACATGGAGATGGGTAGAAGCAGCTGCATTGAAAATAGTGGTTTTCTGGAATACAAGCCCGGCAACGGACACGACGGATGGTATATTGTTTCGATCAGTCTGCGCGATGGAAAACTCATGATCCATTATCAAAAACCCACTGAGAAACGAGACGAAGAGTTGGATTTGGCAGAGTTGAAAACTGCGGAGGATCTGTACGCCAAGTTCCGTCGTCTGTCCACACAGCTGAAAGATAAAGAGTGCGAGAAAGTGATGCCAATGTGGCCTGTATTGGTCGCTTACTCTGCACCAGCTGATCATGGAGACCCCCTAAAGGAAGCAACTAGCATTCCTAATAGCAGTGGGTATAGGTATTTCGATGCTCGCCTTGACGAGGTCAGTTTACCGTTTATTTTTTTAAACAAATATTATTACATTGATAAATCTACGTGAGATCGGAAGAGTATTACATTGATAAATCTACATTATATATATTTTTGGTTACATGCCGCAGCCTTACTCAACAATAAAAAAAATTAATATAACAAAGTGGGGTTTTTAGATAGGGTTGTGTAAGATGTACAATAATAGGACTTGAAATTTTTAATATCATGAAGTGGGGTTTTTAGACAGGGTTGTGTAAGATGTACAATAATAAGACTTGAAGGCATTACAACTATATAGTTATATTTTGTTAACAGTTCAATATGTTATTTGTGGGAATTGAACTTAGGTGGGTTGGATAACAATAATTTCTCCCAATGTCCAAACTCGTTGGATTCAATCTTGTAAATTTTTGGCAATGTCCAAACTGGTTGTTTCCAATCGTGTCAATGTGTTTTTTTGACCATTGGGCATTGAACTTAGGTGGGTTGGATAACAATAATTTCTCCCAATGTCCAAACTCGTTGGATTCAATCTTGTAAATTTTTGGCAATGTCCAAACTGGTTGTTTCCAATCGTGTCAATGTGTTTTTTTGACCATTGGGCAATGTTCAATTCCAATGACGGTAGATTAACCTCTAGCCATGGAGACAGGTTGAGGTAGTGGTGGAACCTGATATATTATATTAAATGATAGTGGTGGAACCTGATATATTATATTAAATGATATCTTTCCCTGGGCACAAAGCCGACCCCCATGTCCTTCAATTTTTAAAGTCAATTCTGGCTAGCTCAACTGGATAAGGTTTTGTTTTCTCTAAGTGCAATACCGTTACTGTATAGTGCAATACCATTATGTTTTCAGATAGTGGTGGAAAGTGTGGTTTCACCCAAATATATTATATTAAATGCTAGTCCCACCTTCAATTTTGAAATTCAATTCCCGCTAAGTTTCCTTTGCTTGGTCACAGTTCAATACCCTACACCCAAAAATCCAACCATGTTAGGGGTTAAGTGACGAACATTTCTAACAAACAAAAAAAACAAGCATTCCTCCCATGAACCTGAGCTAAACACAATGAAGTTGTTTTGTATGTATTATTATTTTAAAAAATGTTAATTATATATAAGAGTTTACTAGGTGGTTGGTTGGGAAGAATGATTTCTCCACCCATTCAAATTCATTTATGGGCATAGTGTAAAATATGTTTTAGTCTTTCAATATTAACTTCTCAAAATTGTTTTTACATTCATCTTTTTCAATTAAAAAAGAAATATTTAATCTCTTCGAACTTTAATACTTGTCCCTTACCCTCTTTAACTCCCAAACATTTTTTTCTCTCATTCTCCAAAGGGGTTGGAAATTGTTATTTTCTTGATCTTATTTTAAATTTTCATTTTCCAAAATGAATGACTCTCTTCTAAAGCTTTGAATTTTAATTTTCCCTTCCCATGCCAAGTGTTAGATTTTAGGGTAAAATTGCAAAGCAAATATCTCTTTTCAATTTCAATGCTAAAACAACTTAGATTTGTAACTTAAACAGAGATAAAAGCATATAGAATATAGATATATAACAGACAGTAGCAGCAGAAAAGAAAAACTCAGATCACATATAAATTATCTTAGATCTAACAATAGTTGGCTCGCTTCCCAAGGTTTCCAGAGCTTGTTGACCTTTAGTGAAGGAGTGTGGTTGAGGACTTGCTGTAGAGGTGTGAGCTCGATGAGATCAGTCAACGGTTTGAGTTGTTGCTAGGAGTCTAGCCAGAACTCTGCACTTTTGCCATTACGTATCTCACAGAAGGCGTGCTTTTTCACTAAATCTTTGTTTTGCCAGGCTGTATTCCAGATGTTTGAGCCCTGTATTCTAGTGTTGTGTCAGATCAATTGATCAGTCTGCACTGTTGGGGCATACTTGTTCTTCCAGATTCGTGCCCATAGAGCATCCGGTGTTTTCAACCAAATCCACCAGATCTTTGCTCCCATTGTCTGATTCATCTTGCTGGGGTCTCGAAGCCCAAGGCCTCCCAAGCTTTTGGGAGCGCAAACCTTGTCCCAGCTAACCAACGCCCATTTCTTGTTCGGTTGCAGGCCTTGCCAAAGGAAATTTCTCTGTAAGTTTCTGATAGCTTTGATGATTTGCTTGGGCTCGGCTAGCGCAGTGAAGAGGTAGGTGGGAAGGGTTTGGAGGACCGACTTCAATAGGACGCAGTGAAGAGGTAGGTGGGAAGGGTTTGGAGGACCGACTTCAATAGGATCAGTCGGGCTGCTAAGTTAATCGGTCTAAAGGTCCAGCTGGCCAGGCGATTGGAGATAGAGAGGAGGAGGCTATCCCAAGAGATCGACTTAGCAGGCGCTCCCGTGAGGGGAATGCCCAGGTACTTGGATGGAAGGGAGCTCCTAGGGATGCCTAGAATTCTGGAAATGTGTAGTTGAACCGTGGTTGGGGTGTTGAAGAAGAAGAGTTTGGACTTATCAAGGTTCAGAGTCATGCCCGAGGCTTCTGCAAAATCAAACAGGATTGAGTTGAGCTTTTGTGCTTCTCGAGCAGTGGGAGAATTCATGAGAAGAGTGGCATCCATGAATTGGCTGTGGGAGGGGGCTGGTCTGACGTTGTGCAGGGGGAGGCCTTTGAGGCTACATTCTTGGATCGCTGACTTGATGTAGTGTCCCAGGCCTTCCGCCATGAGGACAAAGAGGAAGGGTGAAAGTGTGTCACCCTGTCGAATACCCCTAGAGGCTAAGAAAGGCCGAGAGGGCACCCCATTGACTAGGATTGAGAAGAAGGCCATAGAGGTGAGGTTCATGATCCAGCTGACCCATGTAAGATTAAAACTGAAGTCTAGGAAGGTGGCCTTAAGATAGAACCAGCTGGCTTTGTCGAAGGCTTTTGAAAGGTCTAGTTTGATTAGCATACCTGGGATTTTCTCTGTTTTGAGAGAGCTGATGACTTCATGTGCTAGGATGACACTATCCATAATCTGCCTGCCCTCTACGTAGCCAGCTTGTTCTTGGGAGATGACAAAAAGCAGGATGTGCTTGAGTCGATTTTCAATAACCTTAGTTATAATCTTGTAGATGACGTTGCATAAGGCTATCGGTCTAAAGTGCTTGGGGTTGGTGACCCGCTCCTCCTTTGGGATGAGAGTGAGGAAAGTGGCGTTGAAAGCTTGGAGGACTTGGCCCGAGGCGCGTGACTCCTCCAATACCTCCCAAACATCCTTTCGCATTATGTCCCAGCAGTGATGGAAAAAATCCATTGTAAAGCCATCAGGGCCTGGTGCTTTTTCGGGAGGCATATCTCTTGCAGCTTGATCCACCTCCTCCTGGGTGATTGGCCTAGTGAGAGCAGCGTTCTGAGTGGGAGTTACAAGAGAGGGGATCTGGCTGGTAACTCGAGCAATGGCTTCCCCTTGGTTTTGTCCATTTTCTGTCATGAGGCTCTGATAATGTTGGCTGAGCTCTTCCTCGATGCAGCTATGCTCTCACAGCAGGTTTCCATGCTCGACCTCCAGGTGGGTTATTTTGTTGATGTGCTGCCTGTGGATCATCGTCCGGTGAAAAAATTTCGTGTTCTTTTCCCCTTTCTTGAGCCACTGCACTCTTGATTTTTGCTTCCACAGGATTTCTTCCTGCCGCCTTCTCTGTTCTAGTTGCGAGAGAAGTTGACCCTCTTCCATCATGAGATCAGGATTTCGATTTACAATGATGAAGATTTATTGGATCGCGACTAATCTGCTCTCGATGTCTTTGATTCTTTAAAATATGTTACCAAAGGAAGTTATGTTCCAGTGTTTGAGCATTTGCTTAAAGTTTTTGAGCCATTTCTGGAATTTGTACATCTTGGTTCTGTGATCCACCTCAGCTTGTTGCCACCAAATTGTTGCTAAGTGCTAGAAATCGGGGTGGGTGAGCCAAAATTTCTCGAACCGGAAGGGTTTGAGCACAGGGGTGGTTTCATCTATGATCTGTAGAGCTATTGGCCAATGATCTGAGCCCGCTTTGGGGAGAATTAGGCTTTCCATACAGAGGCCGCTTTCAATCAGCTCTTCCGCCAC
>CBVK0101073678.1:0-12087 GCA_900067695.1 Picea abies
GATTAATGTCTGCTTCATTAATTTTACAAAACATTTCAAAAATGTGCGTTGGTGATTTTCTAGCTGTCTTCCACCTTCATGTTCACTTGGCTGGCCACTTACAATGCTCCTACATCATCAACTGATCCCAAAGGAGTATTCATGAGTGTATCATCTACAAAATAATAATAATAATCACCAAGGCGGGCATATTCATGCCTGGGACAACTAAGCATGGCTGCCAATCAAGTACATTGTAGATCAATGTCATATATATAATCATGACCATGTCACTAATGTGTATGCTAGTATGTATTGTAGTCATCAATAATACATAGCATATCTACATCTCAAAATCATTAGAAGATATAAAAATGCAATGTGATATGAATCTTGAGAAGGAATCAATGCCTATAGTTGGAGATGATAGCTTCAACAACTCAAAGAATATCTTCAATATCTTCATAACTTAGGTAGGAGTATAATAGGAGTGTAAGATTCACTATCTTGATGTCTTCAACAAGCCATCATGGAAACGTTAGAGTATCTTGATTATCTGGCACAAAACTTCATTGATTCTGAATTTAAACTTGACAGGACTCTTGGGATGGTCAAATAATGAAAGTCAAGAGACTTATTGCATAATGGTCGACTTAGGTTGTAATGCATTCCCTTGGACAAGAGAAAACATATGTAAAGACTCAAGAATCATATTATTGACATAATCTTGTGGCGTAGGAGGGACCACAAACTCTCCATGTGTTTCGAAGAGAAACCAAACGAAGGATGACACAACTCTATTTAATGAGAATTTTTTTTTAAGGCCATACTAAATCCCAATGCTTTGAAGAACAAAATAAAGGATGTGCTCTATCCAAGCGTAACTAGATTGTTTCCAATAAAAGAGAATTTTTTCCTGTCCTCTCTTTTTGGAATATTTTTTTTCCTTTTTCATATATTTAACGAGCTTGAAAATGAATAAAAGGATGCTGCGTTACAAAGGAGTAACGAGTGTCACGGGAAAGTAAACTAGTTCCAAGCCCATGGAACATACCAATGCTAAGTGAAAGGAGACATGTGTAGGATATGAACACTCAGGAAAATTCCTCCATGGGTCAGGGTATTATATCACAAAGGAAAAAATGTTGCAAGGCCTGCACCTAAGGAATCTTCTAAATGTTTAGCAGAAAAAAAGTGGATCGAACATTAGGAAAAAGATGCAAGAGTGAGACATGTAATTTGATTTTTTTATTGACACCATGAAACTCCTCCAATGTAAATCTTCACAATCTTGGAGAAGGCCAGCTCGACGGTTTTTTACTTTTAGAGAGTCTAAAAAACCAGTAAAAGAAGACTCCAAAGTTTTCATTTTCATAATTTTAGTCTCGAGGGCCTGAAAAAGAATAAAATCATACCAAGGAGAACTCTTCTGGTCACTAGGGCCAGAGTAATCAATTTTCATACATAGTCCATTCAGTTCGGAAAAGGTTTCAACTTATACCGAAAGGACATCTCTTCAAAACCATTTTAATGAGTGTGACAGAGACAAGATCACTCGACTATATTTTGAATTTTAAGGAGTTTGAAAAGAGATTAACTATGGAATCCCTCCTCATTTTTCATAAATTTAGTCCCATGATCCTAAAAAGATATAAAAAATAACTTAGGAGAATTCTCCCTACAAGACATATCTGCCAAGGTGTACCTTTTTCTTGGGTAATCTATTGGCCGAAAAAAGGGTTGAAGTTATGCGAAATAGATGTTCCTTCTGGACCGATTAATGAGTGTGAAATAAACAAGGTCACTCGGTGATATTTTCTTATTTACGGAGCTTGAAAAGGTTTTAAAGAAGAATCCAAGGGGTTTCCTTTTCTTAAATAATCTCCAAGGCCCGAAAATGAGGACTCTAGGGGGGATCCTTTTCTTATGTAATCTAAATGAGGCCGAAAAGGATAAATAATTTCTTGATAGATGTCACGTTCATAGTTTAAGTGAACGTGAAAGAAGACAACCCATGCTCTTGTAGAGTCCCTTGGGTATAGGCCAGAAAAAATATGAAGAAGGAGGATGAGGCTTCAACAAAAAGTCATGGTGGGACTAAAAGGACTCCCAAGCCTACAAAAGACTCACAACATGGATTCCATAATGCAAGACAAGGATTTATCTAGGGAATCCATGGAGAGGAAGGCTCTACCACCTAATTACAAAATTTCTAAAGCAACATAGAAGGTTTTGTGTCGCACTTCGATGGGATTGACCCTATGACAAAGTGGAAATTGTCAATGAAATGAAAAATGCAAGGTGGTAAAATCCTACCCTATATTTAAATGGAGAAAATGTAACTTTGTCACAAGATGACATAAGTAGTACCCATGCATTAAAAAATATTGAATCTGAAACACATAAGACTTATAAATGACCAAAAGATCTCCAAAAAGAATCAAAACATCCAACGAAAAAACCATGGGGAAGAAAAAGGGGAAAAACTAGGTCACCAAAGGGTAAAAATATCTATAGATAGAGGTGAAAGGGGTCACTTTCACCATTTTTTTCGACAAAAACCCAAAAATAGAAAAAACCCTCTTTCTTCAATAGCACATTGGGAGAGAAACAATGGATAAAATTGACTCATTCTTGAACCAAGTAAGCACCCTTCCCTTTCTCTTGCAAATTAATTCATTTTTCATGCTTTTTAGAGGAATTTGGGGGCGATGTGCCCTAAAATTCAACATGATTGTTCACGTACATGCGTTGTCCATGCACAGCGTTTGGATGTTTGCATGTTGAGATAAAATCAGAGCGTGTACATCTACAATCGTCTATAAAATAGGGAACATACATGCTCTTTAAAATGAGAAAAAAAAGGCACTAAATCCAAATAATTTGCATGACTCACAATGTACATGCATTGGAGAGAGAGAGAGAGAATGAGGAATTCGACCAAATGGTCGAAGAGGACCCTATAGCTATGGCTATATTAAAACAATGTGAGTTGTAGAAATTTTTTCATTGTCCATTCATGAGGGCCCAACCGAGACTATTGAATCACCTTGTTGAGTATTCGAACCCTGATGTAGAAACCTTTATGATAGAAGGCCAATCCTTGATAGTCACCACTGAAGATATCTACTTCTTGATCAATCTCTCTAGGAGGGGTGATCCAGTAAACTTGAAAACCTTCCCTCTAGGGCCATATCACATAAACCATTATGTCGATATGTATTGTGAGGCCAACATGGAAAAAATGGGATCTCAAATCCCCATTCATAATATTGATAATGTTGGCTTGAGAGAGGTTATTTACTTGATTGGGTGGAATACTAGATCCACTACTTTACATCAATCTTCTTGTGCTCAAATGCATTGTGCAGTGTAGTGTATGCAACTGGTGATATTTGATTGGAGCACAACGATGCTCAACTATATGAAAATACAGTTGATAGAGTGTACACTGAGAAAGAATAATAACTTTGGCTTCACGACAATGCTTTATGCATTCTTATTTTAAAGAGTGTCGGGCATAATCCCGGAGGAGAACGTCCGAGGTCGCGTAGCCACTTATTTAGTATCGTGTAGATGGGTTGATTTGATGCCTCACAAGGTAGCAGGGGGAGTACAAGAGTCATAGGACAATGATTTCTTCAATTGGTGGAGACGACAGATTCAAGCCATCAAGGATTATCCCTATGTAGGAATCAGTTTCTTAAGAGACCCTAATATTCCTATGCCCCCTCATGCAGTGCACGGTGAGATAGGTACATACTCTTATATATATTTTTTAATTTTTAATTATATTTCTGAGAAAAAAAACATATTTTTATTAATTCCATCGTAATAACTAAAAAAATATGTTATGTACAGATGTGGGACCAGTGCAGCCAATAGACCTCCCCTGGACTAGGCGTCATCCATGAGAGCAGGCCCAGCCAAGGGGAGCCTCAAAAGTAGTATATCCATCGTCAGCAGAGGTTGAGAAAGTACTGAGGCAGGTAGAGAGGAACTTGATGTCCCGCACCTGGAGTGTGTCGATGGAAGAGATCGAGGATATGCCACCATCTATGCAACCTCACGTCGTAGGAGTACCTAGGGAATGGGTCCAGTTATTCCGGCATCTGGCCAATTCCTTAGTACATTATGGTAGGGCCAATAGTCATAGATATTAGACTAGTATTGGACATCATGTATGATAGAACACCCATTTTTGTATCTCTCTATTTATTGAGGGATTAATCCCAATGATGTATATGTGACACTTTTGAGGTCTATGGCCCACATTTTGTATTGTGACAACACTTTTTGGACACATTATATATATACATATCTTTTTTTCGTTATGGAGTAAACATATTTTGTACAAATATATTTACATGTACGTGTATGTGTGTGATTTTGTATTTATGTGTGTGAAAGAAGCCAATCTAAAACATGGTTTTCCAATGTATTAGTTAATTGATTAGATCTCCTAGGAACGTGAATATATGTAATATAATAAAAATAATGTTCCAAGAGACATACCCTAAGGAATTGTCGGTGAAGGGTGGGATCGTGGATGTGGTACACTCCATTTAACTGTGATGCTACCAAATGAGAATCTGGATGAACCCAGAGGTGGGAAATACCATGTGACAAGGAATCACATAGTAATTCTATTACGACATTGTACTAGACAACATTATTGGTTGCTTCTCCTAGAAAAACACCTCCAGAAGATACCAACTAACCAGCGGGCATGGAGATAACCCAAGATGTGGAAGTGAGCCTATGAGTGTGTCGGATAGCACCTTCTGCAAACCCAACATAAACCTAAGACTCACTTGATATCTTCCACAATGCAGAAACACAATAAACTACATGTCCATAAAACAAAAAAGATACTAAAATGTATAGATAAAAATATACACTATTTACAAGAATTCATACTCAGGTGACCAACCTAAGAATAATACTTCTTAAGATCAAGCCCATATTTTGGCTCAGGAAACACATTACCTTTGAATTCAACCAATTCATAATCTCCTTTTTCCAAAACTTTCTTTATAATAAACGGTATGAACGACATGGGTTTAAAATTTCTTGCGCCGAAGGGATATTTATCTTGATCAAATACCAACACAATATCACCTTCGAAGAAAACTCTGGGGTGAACCAATCAATCATATTGATAGTTGACATGTCATTTATGAACCTCGTTATCAAAGGTTGCATCCTGATGTTGTTCATCGAGCTGATCGAGATAGATAATATGCTCTTCAAGCATAGTTTTGTTGGGCAATAGTTCCACTGCCAACTTGAGAGAAGGAATATGACACTTTATAGGAAATACTACCTGGAGCTTGTAAACAAGTTGGAAAGGAGATAAGCGTGTAGCATTCTTGAAGGAAGTTTGATATACCGAAAGTACTTAATATAACATCAAATTCCAACTCGACTTGGATGAATTGATTTCTTGTTGGGAAATAGTTTTAAGAGACTTATTGACATCCTCCACTTGACCATTATCTTGTGGATAATAGGGTGATGAATGTTCTTTATTAAAAAATAGATTTGACATTAACTCAGACATCATATTATTTTGAAAGTGACTTCCATGGTCTGTGAAAATTCCTTTTGGTATACCAAACCTAGCGACAATTTGGTTGAAAATGAAAAGTGTCGTCGTTTCCTCGTCATTACTAAATGTTGGCATGGCTTTGACCCACTTGGTGAAGTAGTCTACTGCCATAATGATATAATGATTCACCCTATCAAAATCTCTATGGCATGTACTAAAATAAATTCCCCACTTAGTGAAGGGACCAACAATAATAACAGGAAACATAGGAATACATTGTGCCCACATCTTTCAAGAGAAGATATGATACCAGTGACACTTATTAACCATCTCTATAAAATATTTGATTAATGAGGGCCATAAGTATCCATAAAAAATAATTTTATGGGTTTTTTCCAAGCCAAACAAGTGACCACCACATGCTATAGTGTGGAAGTCATTTAACACAAGCTTTGCCTCCTCATGATTAAGACAAATATGGAGAACATAGTCAACTCCTTGATGATAAGTTAATTTTGCACTTGATGGCATATCTGTCGATGCTCATCATGTTAAGAAGAGGAATGAAACTTCAAAGTCTGACGATACACAAGTATATCACCATGCCAAGAGTTAGAAGATGTAATAAGAAAGAGATACTCATTAATCGAAAAATATTAAGGAAAATCACTTCCACTCTCAATCGGAAGTTCTAAAATTAATTCTGCAAAGACCAAATATTTCTTAGACTTCGCCTAGAAAAAGTCCAAATTGAATTCTTGAAGAATAATGATCCACCTACTAATATTCCCATCAATGACTCATCATGTCAACACATATTGAAAAGGATTAATGATGGCTACAATGGTGGTCTTAAAAAGTAAAATATAATGATGAAACCTTTGGACAGTGTGGACAGTTTCCAAAGATAGTTTCTCAACATGGGTATTGTTAAGTTCTGGTCCGACTAAGCCTCGGATTAGCTAGAATATAATGTGTTCCTAGAGCATGTCATCCTCCTGAACCAAGACCATATCGATCGTGGACTCTGTTGTAGAAAAGTATAAAAATAAATTATTTCCATAATCAGGAGGGATAAGCAGAGGGGAAGACATCAAGACACTTTTCAATGCTTCAAAAGAGAACTTATCCGCTTCATCCCAAAAGAAAGGAACCCATTTTTTCAGAAGATGCATAAACCCTTTAGTTATTTCGACATAGTTAGCAATAAATCGCCATAAGAAGTTAGCTTTCCCTTTAATACTTTGAATTTGGGGAAATGTGTACGAGTGGGGAAATTGATCTATTGCCTCAACCATAAGAGGATTGACCATGATCCCTTTGGTGGACATGATAAAACCCAAGAAAATTCTCAATGTAACACAAAAATTACACTTGTTTGGATTCAAGAAAATCCGGTAGTAGTGACACCTCTTAAAAATAAGTCAAAGGTGAGCGAGATGATCATATCTCTTGTGACAATGTGATGCAATATCATCAAGATATTCCTTGACTATATGTTTCAGGTCATGGAAGGAAAACACCATGGCCTATTGGAAAGTAACTCCAACATTTTTTAGGCTAAAATGCATTTTATTATACACAAATGTACCCCAACAACATATGAAAGTAGTATTATGTTGATCCTTTGGCATGATATGAATTTGATTGTACCTTGAGAAACCATCCAAAAAATAAAAGACTTCACATCCTTCACATTCATCGATAATTTGATCAATGAATGGGGTAGGAAATTTATCTTTTAGTAATTACGTGTTCATATCGCAAAAATACATGCACATGGGAATTGTACCTTGTTTTTTGTTGACAGGAATAGGGTTTGACACCAATTCCCATCAATTGAGTTGGATAGATGAAACCAACCTTAATCAATTTCTCTACCTCAACTTTAATATTCACTACCTTCTGAGGGTTGATCGGGCAAAGCTTCTTCCGGTCAGGCTTAGGATCAGGATAACTTGTAATCTTGTGTTTAATAATACAAGGGTCAGTGCCTAGAATTTCCTTGTAAGACAAGGATAAAACATTGTTAAATTATTTAAATAACTCAATGTACACATGAATTTCCTCGGGGGAATAATCTGCTCTGATGAATATGTTTTCAATGACGTCAGGGATTTTGAAGATATCAATTGGAATCATCTCAACTATACTTGCCATGTTTCCCTCAGTGTATACCTCGTTCATCACCAAAGCATTAACAGGACGAGTGACATATCCATTCATGGTCGTAGTAATCTCTCTTGCTTCCACTCTACTAAGCTCAGGTAAAAATTATGATCTATGATGAAGATCATCCCAAGGTCTATCAAGACCCATCATTGCCTCTAAAATTGCCTCTTTGGAGGGAAATACCAAGTCCAAACGATCGTGAGAAGTAAGAGACTCACGAGTCCAAATAGGCTCTAGAACAGGATCTAGCCCTTAAGGAGGAACTAGATCAAAGTTGGTCGAGGTTTTTTGAACGATACTATACACAACCTCAGTTGTAGATAGGGGCATAACCATGATAGGATTCCCTACCCCTTCCATCAAATACGATGGGGAATGTAAAGTCCATGGATCATTAAAACAAGTTGTTCAAAATGAAGCTACCTGGAAAATTGTAGCCTTAGGATGATTAGGGATAGTCGAAATAAACTTAAAATCATTCTAAGGTGGTGGAAAATCAAAAGTACCCATTATAGATGGAAATAGTCCAGAAACTAAGTTGATGGTACCTTGTTGTGGGTTATCAATCATCAATACCATGGATTCCCCTTATGAAGGGTCAAGACAAGAGAAGGACAACTAATCAATGATTACTATCCTGCCTTCATGAGAAACACATAGTACAAAAATAATGGAGGATACCAACTTTATCATTGCATAAGTCCAACTTCATCCTAACAAAAGGTTGTAGTCAAGAGGTGTATCGAATAATTTGAACTCAACCCACAAAATGTTTCCTTCCAAATGAATGGGGAAGGAAGGGATTATTCCATGTGGTCGAAAAGAACTACCATCTAATGAAGTTAACAATGTAGGAGTTGGAGATAACTTGGGTTGACCAATAGCATTCCAACATGCCAATGACATAATGCAAGTCGATGCACCCTTGTCTACCACCATGTGAAAAATATTTCATATAAACCATTTCTTGACATGAAACACTACTATCTGGAAGGCTTCGTCGTAAGGAAAATGAGGTTTGTGATCGGAAGGGTTAAAAAATATAGCTCTTGAGTTAGTTAGCTCAACAACACCCAAATAAGATAATAATTATTGTCTCTATGAGGGAAAACTCTGGAAAACTTCCAAAGCAGACATCACACAAGGGGCTTGCACAATATCTTCAACTACAAAATATTTTTTGGAATCCCTTTCATTTGGATTATGAGAATATTTCATAAATACACCTTTGGAGATGTGAGTTGTTGTTTCTCCCATAGTCTTCTCAATAGGAAGAGGAGGTGATGGGTGGAATCTTATTCTCTCTTATCAAAATATTCATACATTGCATAATCTTGAACCATGGTGTGAATATGAGCATATGATCTAATCAATTTATGACTCTGGTATTTGTATTAAGCATAGGGGAACCTTGATTTCCCCCAAGAGAAGTTGTGGATGAGGAATCTTATGCCAAATTATTCCCTTGAGGGAAAGGGTTAGTTAACACAACATACTTCTACTATTCCAAAAGGTTTTGGTCTTCCTCAATCCAAGGAGACTGATGATTCAAGTTTATATTCCATGCAAAGATTACATGGAAAATGAACCTTTTTATTCTCGTTTCTTCCCTCACAAACATTGTTAGCATCCTTTTTATCATTACCCCCCTTAACATTGTTTCCTTTTCCCTTTATTTTCCTCTCAGAATGTTACTTCTCCTTTGGTTTTTTCATCTTCACATTATGTACTTCTGATGTGTGGTTGGCAGGGGAAGCCATACTAGAAGTCTAGATGGCCATAGCCTATTGTAGTGGTAATTTTTGCATTTGGTTGGACAATTGATTTGTGGGATTATTTTGTGTTGAGCCTACTATACCATCAACATGAGGCCCAGACTTCTGTTTGGTCAAGTCAAAGGTTGACTTTGGTGCATCAGGAAGGATCTCGTGCATCAAGATGGATTGATAATAAATCAATTCTAGTTTTTGAGCTCTCATTATAGCCTCTTCCTCAGAAAACACATTGGAAGTTGTGATGTATTTGGAAACAAAAGGCACCAAAGACATTAGGAACCACTAGAGAAAAAAAGGAGGAGGGAAATTTACTTTGATCCAATGATTCCATTCACATATATGATTGGAGATATGGATGACCTTAGTCTACTCGAAATTGGCCAACAACTCTGTTTCAGCATCGTATCTCATCGGTAGCTGAAAATGGTTCAAGAAAACCATCGCCAGATCGTTTAAGTAAGAGTACTTTGTGCCATTGAGCTCAATATACCACTTTGAAGCACCCCCTATGAGGGTGCATTCAACTTTATAGAGTCATCATTCAACAATTTGGAGGAGCACCACAAGTTAAAAGTTGTAACATGATCAATCAGATCTTTGTCGGGATTTCCTTCAAATTTTGGTATGTCTAAGGGCAACGTAGTCGACATAGAAGGTCACTGTGGATCATGAAAAATAGGACCATTTAGCAAAATTGACAAGTCTGGAAAATCAAGAGTTTCTAGAAAGGGTAACCTGTGTTGAGGTGGATTTAAAGGAAAAGACGAACCTAGACTTTGGCTTGCACCAAGTTGCCAGGAAAAGATTAGATGTTGAACATGGTTCTGGTAAAAACCATTGTTTCCTTGGACAATATAAGGGGCTTGTGCACTAGTCTGCATCGTCAATGGATTCGAATGGTTTCATGACATACCTTGAGTATGGATTTCTCCCTGCATGTTATACCAAAAACCTTGGTTGAGGTTTCCCACAACCAATCCCCATGGCATAGGAACTGAACCTTGTCCAAGGTTCCACTGAACATGGGTGTGGTTTCCCCTGATCGACATCCCTTGCACAATTATATAACCCTTCCAAGGATTTACAAGACCTTGAGAGGAGGAGGCTCCTGTCATCATTCCCTTTGAAGGAACAAAACCTTACATAGGGTTAGGTTGATTGAGGAATGGGTTTCACCCTAACGAAAACAAGGAAAACGAGAAAGCGTTATTTTTGAAAGAACCAAATAAAGAGAATGACATAGACCCAACTATAGTCATAAAGGATTCAGGTCCTTGAATCCCTCCACTAAAAAAAATGGAATTGTCACTAGGTTGGACGGTTTTTGAAAAGCACCTCCGAGTGAGGGGGATGGAGGAGGGATATGACCCCCACCGTAAGGGACTGTATTCTATTGAGTAGAAGTTCCCCCTAGGGATCCTTGTAAGGGAGCATTACAGCTCCCTGGTACTAGAACAATGGTATATAAAGTAGAGTATGTTAAATTCGAGATTGTGTTAAAACCCAACCTCCCATATGTGAAAGGAGCACCAGATGTATTATGTATGGTATAAGTATGAATGATGGTTGAAGTCATGGAAGAGAATCTTCCATTTCCATAAGTGGTACATGTTTGCATAGATGTATTCCTTGTAGTTGAAGGTGGGGGAGGGGGTATGACGCCCCCTCCACCCATGGTTGGGATGGGAGCATGAGCAATCTCGTCAAAAGTAGCATTAATCGCCTCCTAAGCCAGTTGTCTAACAATATGACGATTAGAAGAATTCACCACAGGAGGGACTATTTGAACAAGGATTGGCGCTAAAAGATCAATTATTGGAGGGTTTCTGGGCCTAAATCCTTCAACTTCGAGGTATGAAATGATAGTATCCTCTGGTGCAAGAATTTCTTCTCTAGGAACATGATCGGGCATAATTTCTTATGGACCAGTAACTTTGAAAGAACATTTTGGATCTAAACGTCACCTCATTGGTGGCTCCAAAGCTACCGACAGAAGGCCCTGGAGCCTACGTGAATGATGAAGCTGTTGATATTCAACTTTGTGAAATGATCAACTGACACTCTAAGGTAAATCTAGGGACAAGAATAAAGCACATACTAGAAACTCCCTAAAGCTAAATCAAGCAAACGATATAATGGCAGGAAGAATAGTTACACCAACCAATAATAGAGCAACTTATCGGTGCAAGTGTAACTCGAACACAGAAACACCCTATGGGTATACTCTGTGAAGCATGGTCCAACATCTCTCCTAGGTACCATGGTATACCCCCACAACCACCTGTGTGAGTACCTATAAAAGGAAACTACGTTTTCATCTCTCATTCAGTCACCAGGCGAGTACAATCAAAATTCGGGCAAATCATATGAGCAAGATAACTAATTATGAAGCCTTTCAAGGGTACGAAAAAACAAATGGTTCGGAATACAACTAAGTATCCTGAATGGATTCGAGGTCCATGAAGCTCTATAGTCAAATGTAGTTATCAAAATCCCAAGAATGATCCTAAAATATGATCCCCACTACGCTTGGTCCTACTTTGGAGGGGTTATCTCCTCTACCTTTCCTTACATGACCTTGTGTTTATCCCCTGTGTTAGAGGGGGGTCC
>CBVK0101073696.1:0-11809 GCA_900067695.1 Picea abies
TATATATATATATATATATATATATACTTTGAATGAATAACAATCATCTTGTGTAGAGAGAGGGTCATAGTAGATAGAGTTAATATGTTATAAAATACTTTAATATATTAAAATATATATATATATTGGTTTGAATTTGTTTTTGTTTGGATTTTTTCTAGTTTCAATTAATAGATCACAAAAACAATATAGTGTTTAAGGAGGTCATAATATATTATAAAATATATTAAAAAGTATATTAATAATTTTAATATATTTTATAATATTAATGTTTTTAAATGTCAATTCTGGGTAGCTCAACCGGAAGGTGGTTTTGTTTGCTAGGCCACTTGAGTTCAATGCCCTTACCATGTGTTTAATGGGGAGGAGATACCCAAAAATCCAGCTATGTTAAGGGTTGGTGCTGCTCGTGCCTCTGGGTTGTGGTTTCTTAGCCAACGGGTGAAATGTTAGCCATGCAAATGTCGGTCATGCACCTCGAGTTGTGGTTTCTTAGCCAAGGGTTGAAACGCTGGCCAACAAGTGCCAACAAGTGATAGACACATTTCTAACAAACAAAAAACAAATATTAATATTTTTAAATACTTTAATATTAATGTATTTGCCCCAGAGACACTCTACAGCTCAAAGTGAGAGAGATGTTCATGTAACATAATGCATTAAAATAATAATAAAACATTAATATATATATAGAGAGAGAGAGAGAGAGAGATAGAGAGAGAGAGAATAACAATCACAGTGTGTAGAGGTCATAATATATGAAGTTCATAATAATTATTTTATTTTGGTGTATAGTTGTTGTTTTTTTTAATATTTTAATATGATGATGATGATTAACCTCCATTGAAACTAAATTAGTGTATTGGACCTTAAGAGAGTATGGTATTACTTGCAATTATTTAAAATTTTATTCTGGTGTTGAAAAACATTTATGGAGATGCTCATGTAACATAACGCATTAAAATAATAATAAAAACATTAAATTTAAAAATTACTCTATATTTAAACATTAATATATTTTATAATATTAATGTTATAATATATATATATATATATATATATATATATTTGAATGTGTTTGAATTTTTCTTAATTTTAATTAAGAGATTACAAAAATAATGTAGTAGTTACGGAGATAGTGGTTACGGAGGTGATAATATATTATTAAATATATTAATATTTTTAATATATTTTATAATATTAATCATTTTTAATAACAATTTTTATTAACTCAAGCAGTTAAGATGTGTGTTTTATTTATTAGAAAACTCAAATTCAATTTCTTACTAATTTTAAATAAAATTAAACAAAAAATATTCCAAAAAATAACCAAAACTTAAAACAATTAAAATACTACATCGTTTCATCGTTTTAGGTAAAGATAAGGCTTGATCCCTAAGTTATACTAGGTAGGATGGGAGATAGCGGTCACTCTTCACTGAGGGGAAATTTAGAGTTGGTTGGGGCAATCTCCTTCCTATCAATTCGACCTGCACTCGCTCTCTCTCATTAACTATTCTGTATTTGAATTCTACTAAAATGTAAGAAATATCCAGATAAGCAACAACGTGTCAAAAAAAAATTTAACCTAAAGTATTTCAGATTTAAGGTGATGCCATGTTTGTTTGTAACTACCTAAATTGCATACATGTACATCGTACTTGTTTTTTATAAATTAGCATATGGACAACTGGCTCTATTGCACTATGATGTTGCATATGTCTTGAATTAAAATCAAGAATTCACTAATAGGTTGGACAAGCCCACGCACATGGAATTATGTCGGCTAATTGTGTTTCCATCATGAATATTATCATTACATCTAATAAATTAGTGTGGAAATGTTTTCCTTACTTGCTTTACATTTTACTGAAGATGATATATGTTGTACACTTACATCAAAATCTTCATTGTTTATTTTATGTGTATGAATTATCTGGAACAAATTATGTGTATGAATTACGTGGAACAAACTACTGGAATATAAATGATGCATAATGAGAAAGGAATTTTGAAATAAAGACACCATTGCATTAGTTTTTGAGGTGTAAATATTGATTATCATAGTGAAAGTTAAAAAAAATTCTTATGTAAATGGTTGAGGTGTTCAAATTGATAACAAAATTAACAATCAAATAGTTTATACTATTTATATGGTACTGCATTATTATAGAGAAGAAAAAAACATAAAACTTTAGTAATGTACCATAAATAAATTAATACAAAATATAAAATTTAAAAATCTTTAAAGGTTATGATTTATGTAGTCTAGTACCAATGAAAATCATCTTCAAAAAAATAATTCTAACTAGTAAATTAATGGTTAAGAACATGAGTTTCCTCTTAAAAGGTCACAATTTCAAATCCAAATGGGGATAGGGTATGTATACCTCCATAGACTTAAGAAGTCAAATCGTTGCATGGAGGGGGTCCCTTGTCCCACAAACAAGGGAGTCTCATACACCAATTTGGTGTGCTTGGTTGTGACCTTAAAATTAAATTATTATTATTATAAACTAATATTGTTATATTAAATGGTCTTTAATTATATTATATTGTTCCACTAATGTTGTATCTCTAGTTAACCATGATAGTGATCGCATATGCATGATTTCCTTTCATGTCATAGGATAAAAGATGTGCTTCTTTCCTTTTGAAAGGATTATATTGTTTTTCGTCGATAGGTTATATTTCGTCATATTGTTTTGGAGCATATATGATATTCTATCGTCTCATTTTGGGAAGAAAAAAATACAATACCATGCTTTGTTCCACTAAATTTAGTCTCTCTATAATTACATATATTGGTACAACTAGAAACTTTAACAGTGATATAATAGTGGAGGAGCCTAACTAGTCATTGATAGGTTGACTCATGTACCTCATGTGGTCATCACTTTGATCTATTTGGACCCCTTCCAACCACTATCCATTCCTTCCTTCCTCCACCTTTAGTGTCATCGAATAGTATCAAAAGCTTAAACATATATCATACAATTATAATGTGATTTATATGGCTATGAATGAAACTCTTATTACCCACTATTGATATGACTTGAACTTGAATTAGGATGCACCTGAATCTGGTAGTCATGCTTGTTGAATTTTAAATGTCTATATAATGATTGTTCAATCTCGTTATTTTAGTGATGTCGAGGACCAACTGATAAGAAACAAACATGTCTGCAAAACAAAATTGAGCGATAGAGACAAGACAAATTGTTGACGTTGATATAGAGGAAAGATAGAACTGCAATGTACAATATACATGTCTACAACGAATCCCAATGCCAAAACAGAGTCAATACATAGAAAAATAATTAAACATTGGCAATAGACGCATTAATCTAGGGCCAATGGAAGTAGTACTAACTCTTTGGAAAATCACCCAACAACCCAAACAAATGCAGGTATTGTCCATTTGTGAGATGTTCATTAGGTCTATATGACATCTTCATGTATGAACTCCAGTTATTCTTGTTGAAACCGCTACTATAACAATTATACTTCCTATGTTTTTTTAGTAATAGGTCTTCCTACACAACTTCATGGGTAAGTGTGGTGTTTCTGGTACGTCATGAATAACTCTTGAGTAATCTACGTTGGTGACTAAGGCTTCAATTTTTTAGTTGTTTGAATTGCTTTAGTGGATATGTCTTGATAATATAATAAATCAATGTACTTATTTTGTGCCATTTCCTGAAGATGAGCTACTTTACTGATTAGTTGTTGTTGCTCGACACGGACTCTGGCGATCTGCTTGGATAATTTGGTCATCACTGTAATACTAGTTTCTCATGCACTTGCTAGTAAGTTTGTAAGAGTATTCTTCCTATCAACTAGTTGAGTCTCCAATGTCTTGACAACATTTTCTTTGTCCAGGATATCTGGTACAATATGGAAGTTGCTCGATAATTGAAAATTGGAATCAACCAACTTGGAGAAATTAATTGTGTCCATATTTATCCTATGAATAGTCTGGTAAGCTTCATGTAGTTTCTTCCCAAGCTTCATCTGATGTTGTGTCAGCATTCTCTGCAAGTCTGCTTCCAATTTTGGTTTCTTTCATGTAGGTTGTCATGTGTTTGTTCCAACTTTTTCTCTTTCTTGTGCGTAGTGACAGGAGGAGGGGAGTCTGAAGGGCCCACTACAACATCTATGTATATATATATATATATGACCTCTACTAGGATATGTTCTCTTTCTACCCCGACGTGCATGTGTCTTTGTGTCAATGCCTTGTAAGTGTTGTCAAGGGTTATGCGTTATCCAGTAGCAAAACATACATATTGAGATCAAGAAGCAGAAAAACCATAAATGGAGATAGAGTCAACAAAAGTAACATAGATATGTGCATCTAGAAGCTCTACATCGTGATCTGGAATTGTTGGTACGAGCACTCGAACTGAGAGGGATGTTACTACTTAAACTTGGCCAATCAGCTCTACCTTCACCTTTGTGGATTTACCTAAATCTCCAAAGAAAGAACCTGAAGCTTCTTGCTTGGATGCTTCCTTTGCTACGGGTTCTTCGAGGTCTCTATCTTGATAAATTACTTATTTCACAGCCTCTGGAATAGGTCTTGCAAGAGGTACTACAACACTTGTTTCTTACTCTACTATTAGTGGTTCTTCTATTCATTCAATTGGTGCAGGATTGGGATCTTAAAAAATGGTCTTGTGTTCCCTCCGTTGCATTATTGATGGTGGAAGAAGGAAGTGCAGGCTCTAACATCGAGGAAAGTGTTGTAGCGGTGAGCTCCGAGAATGAGGTAGAGGAAATTGACAAGTGACATTGCAAAACTACATAATAGATAGGGTTTGAATTAATATGTAGGGTTATGAATAGCCATCGTGGTGAATAGATAGTTAGGGCCGTGAATAGATAGATGTCTCAACCTCTATGTTATGAGTAGTAAATATTGTAACAAAATATATTAACATATCTCTAACATATTTTTCACTGACTTTTGACTGAGAATGACAAAGCAAAGGTGTTAATGCATTTTGCCACCACCTCGACAATAAGAGGTGAAATTTGAAGTCCAATGAGAACGTAGAAAAATAAAGGTTTTTTTATTTTTTTTAATTACAATAAAATTATTGTTGATATATTTGACATTTGAAATTTTAGGAAAATTTAAGTGAAAGGTAGAACTAATAGCCATTCAATGATGAATTGAATGCTATAGTCATGGCCTTCAGTAGGGAATAAAAAAGTACATGGAAAAAAAAAATTGGTTGTTCACTAAAATCCATTACATTTCATCCAAAATACCATGGTATGTGAAGAGGTGATAACTATATTTAACCAAATATAGGAACTCTACTATATAATTTTGAATTTTATTTTGTCTTGTCTTTTACATATTACTCTTAAAAATAAATCAAATAATGTTCATATCAAATGCAAATTAAACAATTTTATAGGTATACGAATGTTTAATGTCTAAGAGTTGTTATAATTTTAATTTGTGTTAAAGCATCACTACGTTATGTGTATTTTTTTGTTTTTGTTTTTGTTATACAAAAAACAAAACAAAAAAATCATTTTACTTTAATCAGGATTGGAGAAAATTTGTATTAATATGTGGTCAAAAATGGAAAAAGTTACAAAGACAATAGGTTTGTTGTTCGAAGAAAATTTTCAGTGGCATCGTTGGATTTCCCCCCTATAATCTAACCCTTTCATTCACATTCTCATTATAGCCATATAAATACTAACAAGACAAGTATAAAGCCTATAAAAACATTCAAAATACATATGGATTTGTAGAACATTGGAGAAATTTGTTACTGCATATTTACCTTTGGATGGATAGTCATATGATTCTTTCCTTTTGGCTCCTTGAGCTATTGTCTAGAATCTCCTTCTTTATCTTTATCTTCTTCCTGTCCTGAAGTTTGTTGAGTCATGGAGTCTAAGGTGTCATCTTCACTTGTGTGCTAAATAGAGCATTTTATCTTATAGCAATCCATTTTGATTTCTGGTATTTTTTTCCCATGTGCTTCAAGAATACTCATTATCTTATGATATTTCTCTTAATGTTGCACTTCCATGTTATGGAGGATTTTTGAGAAAGTTCTTAGCAAGATTCCATAACTTTGTAAGTTCTCTTCATGTCTCTTCAATTCCCTATGGATACGTTTGAGGTCTCAAGATTCCATGTTATTCCAAAGCCAAAAATGAACACTTTGTTTCCTACATAAGTATCGATAAACCTAGTTGTCCAGGGAAGGATCTAAAGTCCTCTCGTGGAGGATGAGAAGAAATAAAGAGAGGCAAAGCCACCAATTCCAAACTATTTCATCGGAGAAAGAGACCAAGCTTTGAGTAGAGATCCTAAAATTCACTAAGTAATTGAACTCACCTTCAGGCTAGAAAAGAACCACAAACACCCCACATCTTGAGTTGCCTTATATATCCAGTCAATGAGTCAAATTATCAAGATGACATACCTATAAAAAGACATAAGTGACAAGTCGAATGAAGGAGTTGAGAAAGGAATTCCCAAGCCCCTCCCTCTATGGAACAGACTGGCCCTAGACTGATAAAATTGAACGGGACTAAGAGAGGACAATTCTAAAAATCTGAGAGGGAAAATTACAAGAGGTTTTAACACTTACCTGAGATGTAGAATGCCAAATATCTACAACCAAGTGAACAAATCCTTTCCAATTCGCCAACCTTCTAATCCAATTTTGAGCCAAAAAGAGGGAGCCATGTGCTCCAAGAGATCCCCCTACATTCAGAAAATTCCAAATTTCATTTCAATTTATCCCACCTTTTCAACATAGAGTAAATGCATAGGGTATATAGATTAAATACCCCATTATTTGGCTCATGGCGCTCTAGGTGAGTTGTTTCCTTAGAGATCTACCCCACTCACTTGTTCCTTGCCTTCCTTTAGAGCTTGCATTGTAGTTTAGACATGTCATGCCTAATGAATGTAATTACATAAGGTAAGCTTAGGGGATGAAGAAGAGAGTTACACCCCCATTTTTTTCAAAGTTCCTTGAGGCAGGCTTCTTTAGCCAAAATGTCTGCCTTGCCATTATTTTCTCATGAGGCTTGAAAAAGGGAGAATTTGTTCAGTTTCTAAGTGATTTTTGTCATTCTAGTGAGGATCAAAGCTAGTTGGAAGTCCTTCGAAGGTACCTTGTGTGCTAATGATACAAGAGCATCTTTGGCCTTAAGCAATCTGCATCACCAAAAAACATTTTAATTTCAAGTTTGTAAATAGTAGGGTGAAATAAGTGCCGCAACTCTCATTTGTTGTAACACCAATGCAAAAAGTGAGTGTTGTAACGGTTGTTCCTACAACACCCGTGGTGTAGTCACATTGTTGTAACACCGGTGTCATAACTCCCATTTGTTGTACCAATTGTTGTTGCGACACCAATGTTTTAAATCATGTTGTTGCAACACCAGTGTTCTGACTCACATTGTTGTAACAATGTTGTTGCAACACCACCACTATGAATTCCATTCGTTGTAACACCTATTTTTGCAACACATGTGATGTAACACACGTTGCTGCAACACTAGATTTTAAACTCTCAGAGAGTCAAAATTATGTTAGAATGTTGCAGATCATGACTCCATGTGTATTGCAAGGATTTCAGGACAATTAATGGGCCAACCGCATGATGGAGGAAAAAATTGATTGAAATGATCGAGGAAGTTAATCGTCATGGTTGTCTAAGTGTCCAGCATGCATTTGGAAAAATGGTTGGGAATTCAAATTGTTTTAACTATATGTGTTCAATGCATCTTGAGGAACAAAAAAAGGAACGATTGATAAGAAAAGAAATGGTTGCAAGGACAGCTCAGCTGCCAAGAAACAGGAGGAGAAGAGGAAAACAAGAAGAGGGTTGAAGGGGGCGGTTGAGCGTAGAAAAAAGAAAATAGAGTAGAGGAAATAAAAGAAGGGACGTCTGCAAGAGAAAAAAAGCAGAGGCAGGGATGCCCAATTTTGGAAAAAATAATGTGGAACAGTAAACACGCACCCAAGCATTGAATTTGAATGAGTATTGTGCCAAATTTAGTTGGTAATGTAATGAGACTATTAGAAGCATTTTTTCTATCTAGTTAATAAATAATCTTGAGTCCCTATTCAAGGGTGTTGTCTCTTATTTCCATTTTTCCCGTGACCATAATTTCCTCTTGGCATTTTTTAAGTTGTTAAATTTATGTTAACGTTGTTAGTTGTGAACTCTGTGGGTAGAAACATATTCATGTAATTGATTTAGTACAGGATCGAGGGTGTCCACATCAAGTGGTACCAGAGTTTTTTTAGCTCCTAAGTTGTGTGGGACAGTGCCTATAAGTAAGGCATATGAATGTTATTTCTATTTAGGGCTACAAGACAACTTGTAAGGATGTCACCACGAAGAGCATGATTAATATGAGGAGGTTCTAGGAACAAAGATATAAAGGAATTACGAAGGAGAATAGAAGAACTGGAAAACAGAAGGCTTGGAGATGATGAAACAAATTCAGACTCGAAGGGTGAGCCTAAGGAAGAGAAAAATGTTGAGGAAGTAGATCCAGTAGTACGTTTGATATATTTTTTTAAAGATAGAGGTAGTGCAAGGGTGGAAGTTTCATACTACGATGGTAGTTTGAAAGCTGCGACTCTCATTTACTGAATAGGAGAGGTTGAAAGATATTTTGAGTATGAAAATGTTTAGGATCCCAATCGGGTTCACTTCCCCCTGACTAAGCTAAAGGATCATGATGCACTATGGAATATGATACAGAAGGAAAGGGTAGACAATATACATGAAAATATTAGAACCTAGAGGAATATGGTGAGTAAAATCATCAATTACCAACATAATTTTTGCAAGCAGGTGCAAAACCTAAGGCAGAAAGAGACATATGTTCGTGAATATACTGAGAAATTTTTCAAATTTTCTCTCAAATCAAGGATAAAGGAAACACAATATCAAAGAGTGGAAGGATACATAAATAGGTTAAAATATTAGATTCGGGATGAGATGAGTACACTTTAATTTTGTAATGTAGATGAAGCCTGTCAAGTTTCTTTGAAGGTGGAAGATGAGATTGATATAAGGTTGCGGAAAAATTTCTAGGGAAAAGGAACTAGATGTAGGGGCAAAGAAATTTTTGCTAGAAGTACTGAAAAGGATGATGAAGGGATCAACAACCAAAATACAAGAGGAGGAATTGGAATTGGAAGAGGCAGAAGATTTGGCAGAGGTAAGTACGTGATCATGTGTTACAAATGCATAGTAGAAGGTCACAAGGCATCAAAATATCCAGAGAAGAAAAATGCAGGGAGAAAAAATGAGGCCATAACACAAGTTACCCAAGCAAATGAGGCAGCAATTATTAGCAGCAATGTGGAAGTACTTCAACAAGAATAGGGGGAAAACTTGATGTTTAGAAGAGTTTTACTTAATCCTGAGACAAAGATAGTAGAAGAACCTAAACAACGAAATAAAGTCTTTAAAACTAAGTGCAAAATTCAAGATGAGTGTTTTCATCTAGTTATAGATGGTGGAAGTACAAAAAATTTAGTATCCATACAGGTAATGGAGAAGTTAAGATTAAAAGGTATTCCACATCTGAATCCATGCCGGGTTTCATGGTTTAAAAGAGGACATCATGTGACTGTGACTGGGAAATGCTTGTTAAGTTTTCAGATTGGAAAGTTTAGTGAGAAAATATTGTGTGATATAGTAGAGATGGATTTGTGTCACGTACTACTTGGAATACCATGGTTGTTTGACATAAAAGTTTTCCATGATGGAAGGAAGAATACTTATGAAATTTTAAAAGATGGACAATGTTCCAGGTTGAAGCCAATGGTGGAGACTCATTTAAGTGGTAATGATAGCAAAGGAAATGACAACATAAATATTTGTAGCAGTAGTCGCATTATGATGTGTTCAACAAAAGAATTTTTGAAAGAACAAAAAAAGACTCATTTATGTTTGGCCTTAATGCCAATAAAAGTTCCAAAGAGTGGAAAAATGATCTTTGTGCCACTAGAAATTCAACTTTTGTTGAATGAATTTCATGATATTGTTGGAGATGGTTTACCAATAGGTTTACCTCCCTTGACGAGTATATCACATCAAATTAATTTAATACAAGGATCAATTATACCGAATAAAGATCCTTATCGGATGACTTCAATAGAGAATGAGGAAGTAAATAGACAAGTGCAAGAGTTGCTTGAAACAAGACTGGTCCAAGACAGATTAACTCTTTGTGTTGTACATGCAGTATTGACACCAAAGAAAGGGGGTGAATAGAGAATTTGTATTGATTCACAAGCTATCAACAAGATTACTATTAAGTGCAAGTTTCCCTTACCAAGGATGGATGACCTCATGGAATATTTGGGTGGGCCGAAATACTTTTCAAAGATCGATTTCAAAAGTGGGTATCATCATATTCAGATAAGGGAAAGAGATGAATGGAAGACAACATTCAATACAAAGGATGGGTTGTTTGATTGGCTAGTCATGTCGTTTGGACTAACCAATGCTCCTAGCACATTCATGAGAGTTATGAATGAAGTTTTCAAACCATTTTTGGGAAAATTTGTTGTCATGTACATAGATGACAATTTAATTTTCGGTAACACCAAAGAAGAACACCTGGAGCATGTAAGAAAGGTGTTACAATGATTGAGAGAAGAGAAAATATTGATAAATTTGAAGAAATGTACATTTCTAAAGGAGGAGTTAGTGTACTTGGGATTTGTGATTTCCAATGAAGACTTGAAGATGGATTCTGAAAAGGTAAAGGATATTTTGGAGTGGCCAACACATAATTGTACATTTGATGTGAGAAGTTTCCATGGTTTTGTGAGCTTCTATGGGAAACTTATCAGAAATTTTAGTGAGATTTGTACACCACTTACTAAATGCATGCAAGGGGGGATTTTCAAGTGGACAGTAGCAACCATGAAGTCATTTGAAGACTTGAAAAAAAAGGTAATTGAACAACTAGTTTTAGCACTTCCAGATTTCAATAAAGTATTTCAAGTGGACTATGATGCAAGCAGTTCAGCAATTGGAGTAGTTTTGAGCCAATATGGAAGGTTGATTGCATTCTTCAGCGAGAAATTGAGTGATGCTAGGAAGAAGTACTCTATTTTTTATTAAAAGTTTTATGCTATTGTACACGCTTTGAAGAAATGGAGACATTACTTGCTACCAAAGGAGTTTGTCTTATTTATTGATCATAAGGCATTGCAGTACATCAATAGTCAACATAAATTAAATCAAAATCATTGTAAATGGGTAGAAATTTTGAAAAGTTACTCGTTTGTTTTGAAGCACAGGTCTCGAAAGTCAAATAAAGTTGCAGATGCATTCAGCCAGAGAATAATATTGTTGAATACTTTATTAGTTGAATTTGTTAGCTTGGAATATATGAAAGAGTTGTATGTAGAAGACATCAAGTTTGCAGAGGCTTGGAAAGTGTGCAAAGCACCTTGGAGCATTGATATAACACCATGTTTGGATTTTTCATATTCAAGATTTTTTCTTGTTCAAGAACCAAAGTTTGTGCATTCCACGGAGTTCATTGTAGCTGTAGACAGTTGTATAACAGAGGTTTGGGTGGACATTTTGTTAGACAGTTGGTTTCCATTGATGTTGTTGGACATTTGGTTGTCATTGATGTCAACAAGCAATGGTTGTCATTGATGTCAACAAATGTGATGGGTGTATTTGGAGAAGTCTCCAAAGTGGTCCCCCTATGGCATAGCTATAATCATGGCCCTCATGGGAAGACACTTTGAAGAAGTCTACAAGAAACCCATAGG
>CBVK0101073697.1:0-15528 GCA_900067695.1 Picea abies
TGGTTGTAACAAGAAAGTTCAAGAAGCCCTAAAGTTAAGGAAAGATGTTACTTAGAAAAATTATATATACACCTCAAGAATTCACTCATAAGTACATTCACACACATCCTATTGAATATCTTCTGTGTGAGTAAGTGATATGTTAGTGAGTTTGTGATGGAGAAATATGAGGCAGCGAAAGAGTGAGAAGTGTGGGAGTTTCAGGATTGTAAAGGAGAGCAGGTTTTTCTGAGAAATCCCTAGTTTAGCTCACCCCTATGAGTTAGACAACTAGTGTGATGTGAGGCACCCCCACAAGTTGTCTAGGGATCATCATGCAAGGCCCCTCTAGACAATAGGTCTTAGTCCCATGAGGACAAGAAAAAATTGGGAAAACGATAGTACCAGGTTGTTGAGGACTGAGGAAAGGTTAAAGTTCAGTATTATTGTGTATCAGGTCAGCTACAGGATCAAAAGTATGCTTATGTGTTAGTTTTGAGGTGTATGATTATGTTGTTATGGTACATGTTTGAGGCATGCCATGGTAGTGATTGTGCATGATACACCTTGGTGATTGTATGATATATTGTTACATGCACATCTTGGATACTTGGCATATGGTTTCATGTATGGTATATAAGTGATATGGCACATGTTTGATGGTATCTCTTGGTACATGGTTTATGGATGTTGGCACATGCTTGAGGCACATGGTTTGAGGTACCTATTGGTTACTTGTTGATGATGTGATGGTCATGCATTTGGTATCTTGTTGAGGCATTGGCATATGCTTGAGGCACATCTTTGGTGCATGGTGTGAGACATATTCTATGGTACATGGTGTGAGACATATTGGTATCTTGGTTATGCTCAAGGAACTTCATTGATGATACCTTATGAAGTACGTGATATGGTACATGGTTGATGCATAAGATGGTATAGGTTGATGTACATGGTATGATACAGGTTGATGTACATGGTATGGTACGAGTTGATGTACATGGTATGGTACAGGTTGATGTGCATGGTTGATGCATGATTGATACAGGTTGATGTACATGGTTGATGCATGATTGATACAGGTTGATGTACATGGTTGATGGTTGATGTACATGATTTGGTGATGGTATTTGAATCCATTTGAGTGGATCAGTTGGTTGATGATGGTATATCAGTGATAGTGACAATTACAAGTTGGTTGATGTGATAGTGACAGTGACATGTTTGTTGATGTATTGGTGACATTGGCAGTGACAATATCAATGGTAGTGATAGTGAATCTACACTTATATTTCAGGCCGACATGACGGGGCACGAAAAGGGGGTTGTAGCCTCCTTCCAGTTGGTGCAGGAAAACTCAAGGAGTTGGTGCTTCCTTTAGGTTGGTGCCTGTAAATCAGGGTGTCATAGCCTCCTTTCGGTTGGTGCCAAAGAACTCAGGGAGTTGGTGCTTTCTTAAGGTTGGTGCCTCCTTCCAGTTGGTGCTTCCTATGAATGCATTCTTGATATATATAAGAAAACATTATGTGGTTTTCTCCCATTTGGGTTTCCACGTAAATTCTGGTGTATTGTGCATGTGGTTATTTGATGTGATGATATTGCTTATGGTTATATGCTCATAATATATTGAATGCAATCATAAATGATATACTGCTAATAAAGTCGAAGTTTATATATTGTGATTGAAAGTGGTAAAAAGTGCTCATACCGATTCAACCCCCCCTCTCAATATTCCAACAATTGGTATCAGATTCAGTTCCTTCATGAAACAATTTAACCACTAGAAGGTAGATCAGGAAGATCAAGAATAATGCATACGCAGATAATGGAATACCATGGTTTGATGATCATATTGGTTAGAAATATGAGATGTGGAATATCAAGATGAAAACATTTCTACAAGCACATGGGTTTGATTTTTGGAAATCAATTATTACAGGATACACCACTACAAAGAGACCTTCAAAGACTGCATCCAAGAAGGAATTGAAAAGGAACAACAAAATAACAATGGATTTCATTATGGAAGGATTATGTGATTAAATTAAAGTCAAAGTGGGACAATTCTCATCAACCAAAGAGATTTGGTATAATATGCATAAGCCACACTTTAAGGAATCCCATTCTATCGTAGAGACAGAGCATGATAATTAGGATAAAGAAGATGCTAAAGTCGAAAAAGAAGAAAGATGCTCAACATGTCAAACAGATTCAGAAGAACAATATTTTGAAGAAGGCATAGTAGATATTGAATCATAAGTAATCAGTGATTTAGATTAACTAAAGAAAGAAAGAGAAGAAAATAAGTCACTTGAGAAAGAATTGATCAAGCTAAAGGAAGGTGCTCAAATTCCTAAAGAAGTCCAAAAAGAAGAAGCCGGAATGATTGAAGAAACATATAAAAGTCATTTGGAAGAGAAGCAGTGTTTATAAGACGAAATTGCATCACTAAGAAATGAAGCAGAGCAGAAAGAAGAACTTAAAGAAAACAAGCTTGAAGCAAAATTCAGTCAACAAGAAAGAAAACTCGAAAAATAAATCATCTCCTTGAAGATTCAACTTGAGGAAGCAAATATAACATAATAAGTAATGAAGATCCAGATGACGAAGAAGGAACAAGAATGTGAGAAGATTGAAGAAGAATTTGTATCAATGAGGATTGAAGTTGACAGACTCAACAATAAATTGAAGAACTCTCCAATACTGGACATAATAGGTTTTGAATGCATTGGTGAGACCTCATACAAAGAATATGCAAACCACAAAGAGAACGTTGAAGAAAATAGAAGCCCCACACAACCAATTGAAGAGAAGTGCTCCATGTTTCCAAAAAATAAGAATAAAGAAATGCTATGAGTTATGCATAAGTACTCAAATGAATGAATTGTCGTCAACACGAATAAAAGAAGAATGAGTATAATAGAGATACATTTTCGAGAAGACCTTCCACATTCATGCAACAAATAAGCTTCCATCATGATTAGTCGATGCATGAATTCAGAAGGACTACACCACAAAGAAGATCATTCATTCCCATGTATGAAAATTTATTTTATGTTCATTGTTTCATTTGTACTAACTTTGGACATAAAGTTGTAGATTCACAACTACATTTGAACCCAAAATCCAATGGCATCCTCCGACGCCACCCAAAACATTGGCCTTGTCATCGGATTTTACCTTTAAAATTGTATTTTTCTTGTTTTTTTTTTAATTGTCCCTGACGGTCGTCGGATATTCGACTAATAAGGCATTGTCATTGATTTTTCTATGTCTATGCATCATATTTTCTACAACAATGGATGATACAAATATGGACTTGAAGTGTACGAGGTATATGATACAAATATGGACTTGAAGTGTACGAGGTATGCTGTGAGGCATATTCTTGGTACATGTATGAGGTGCATGTCTTGGTGATGTTTGTACATGTTAGTGATGTTATGGTACATTTATTAGTAGCAAATATCGGCTATATTGGTATCTTGGTATTGTGGCTATCTTGGTTATGCTTGAGTCACTTCATCAATGATATCTTATGATGTACGTGATACGATACATGGTTGATGTACTTGGTTTGGTACATGGTTTATACATGAGATGGTACATGGTTGATGTACATGGTATGGTACATGTTAATGTACATGGTTGATTTACATGGTATGATATAGGTTATGGTACATGGTTGATGTACATGGTATGGTACAGGTTGATGTACATGGTTGGTGTACATGGTATGGTACAGGTTCTAGTACATGGTATGGTGATGGTTTTGGTATCCATGTGAGTTGATCTGATTGATGATGGTATATCAGTGACAGAGATAATGACAGGTTGGATGATTGGTTGATCATCGGTGATAGGTTTATGTGATAGTGGTAGTCACTGGTTGATCTGACAGTGACAGTTACAGGTTGGTTGGTGTGACAGTGGTAGTCACAGATTGATGTGACAGTGACATGTTGGTTGATAGTGACAATGACAAGTTGGTTGATGTATTGGTGACATCAGCAGTGATAGTATCAATGGTAGTGATAGTGAGTCTACACTTATATTTCAGGGTGGCATGACGGGACAAAGAAAGGGGGTTGTAGCCTCCTTCTGATTGGTGCCGAAGAACTCGAGGAGTTGGTGCTTCCGTCAGGTCAGTACCTATAAATCAGGGGGTTGGTGCCTCCTTCTGATTAGTGTTGTAGAATTCAGGGAGTTGTAGCTTCCTTCGGGTTGGTACCTGTAAATCAGTGGGTTGGTGCCTCCTTCCAATTAGTGCTAGAGAATGTGGAAGTTGGTGATTCCTATGAATGTATTCTTGATATATATAAGAAAGCATTTTGTGGTTTTCTCCCATTTGGGTTTCCACGTAAATTCTGATGTACTGTGTATCTGATGTGATATTGTTGAATTGCACTGCTTGTGGTTATATGCTCATGATATATTGAATGAAATCATAAATGATATACTGCTGATAAAGTTGAATATTATATATTGTTATTGAAAGTGGTAAAAAGTTCTCATATTGATTCACCCCCCGCCCCTCCCCCCCCTTCTTAGTATTCCAACAATTGGTATCAGAGCAGGAACTTCAAGAAATTAGTTTAACCACTGGAAGGTAGATCATGGATGTCATGGAAAATGGATATAGAACTAATGGAATATAGTGGTTTGATGGTCAGATTGGTTTGAAGTATGAGATGTGGAATAGAAAAATGAAAACATTTTTACAATCGCAAGGGTATGATGTTTGGTACTTAGTTGTTACAGGATACACCAGTTCAAAGAAACTGAAGATTGTAGCCAAGAAGGAATTGAAGAGAAACAGCAAGATAGAAATGGATTTCATCTTGGAAGGATTATGTGATTCAGTAAAAGATAAAGTGGGACAATGGTCATCAGCCAAAGAAATTTGGGATAAGCTACATAATCTATACTTTACGGAATCCCATTCTACCGCAAAGACAGATAATTTTGATCATGATAAAGAAGATGAAGAATGTTTTGAATTAGTATGCGAAGTAATAAGCTCATTAGGTCAGACAGATTTAGAAGAAGAAGATTATGAGAGACACCTAACTAGTGCTTTAAACAAGATTGTCAAAGAAAGAGAGAAAAACAAGTCAGTGGAAGAAGAATTAATCAATATAAAAAGGGAGTCTCAAAATCCCAGATCTGAAGTAGTCCAACAGATGATTACAAACCTAAAAGTCCAAGTAGAAGAAGCCATAAGGATTGATGAAGCATGCAAAAGTCAATTGGAAGAAAAGTAATTTTTGGAAGCAAAAATAGTAGCACAAAGAAAGGAAACTGAGAAGAGAGAAAATATTTTGACTAGCCATCTCAAGGAAAGATATGAGGACTTAAATAAACTTGAAGCAGAATTCACTCAACATGAAAGAATACTTGAAGAAGAAATTGTCTCCTTGAAGACCCAACCTAGAGAAGCAAAGAGAAAGGAAGAAGTCATGAAGATACAGATGATGAAGAAAGAAGAAGAATGTGAGAAACTTGAAGAAGAAGTTGTTACATTAAGAGTTAAAGTTGTCAAGCTCAGCAAGAACACTGAAGAGAGAGAAAGCTCCACATCATCAGTAAACAAAGCTTAAGAGAAATGTTACATGTTGCTAGAAAGAGAGAATGAAGAGAATACTAAGAGTTATGCAAAATTCATCAAAGGCCTTACTAAGAAGGAAGAATGTGAGCCCTCAAAGAAAGAACATTCCATAAATGAAGAAAACTCAAGAAGAAGATTATGGAACAAACAAATATCAAAGAAGACCCTCCACTTTCAGGTATCAAAGAAGCTTCAATCATTGTGAGGGAAACAACAGAATAGAAGATCGTGATCAACCAAGGCATGAATTTAGAATGACTACATCACAAAGAAGATCATTCATTCCTAGGTATGAAAGTCTATTTAATGGTCATTGTTTATTTATACTAACTTTGGACATAAAGTTGTAGATTGCAGAGCTTATGGAAGAAATGGTCAAGCAAGAAATGCATATGTGACTCCATACAATATTGAATGTTACAAATGACATAACTATGGAAACATATCCTGTAACTATAGAAGCATGATGTATACTTCTATGAAAGAGAACATTGATACCAAATATAAGAAGATTTGGAAAAGAAAACAAGAACATGTAAAGGAAGAACAGGTGAATGAAGAACACCCAAGAGTCACACTCTTAGGATTTGTAGTAGTACAAGATCATGAAAAATATACAGAAAAAAAAGGAAGATGTTAGATAGAGGAAGGTTTGGATAAGAAACAAAAAAAAATAAGAATAGGTGATTGAAAACCAGGTCACAGAGATCGTACTCACAAGATTTTGCAGCAACACAAAATCATGATCAATATACATGCAAAGAGAAAGATGTCAGAATCCAGGAAGATGATGAAAAGGATGTTAGAATTCAAGAAGATGAGAAAGAGGAAAATGTCAAAATTCAATAATATTATGAAGATGAATATTACTCCGCTTTAGGGAAGCTTTCTCCACATTTATGAGCCATAAGACTTGGAGAATCACATTAAATATGAATATTGAAGAGGGGGAGTCTAAGCAACAACTCTACAGATCATAAATATGAATATTGAAGAGGGGGAGTCTAAGCAACAACTCTACAGATCAAAGACCTATCTTTCAAGCAGTTCTAAGTGCTTGTATATTTTGGAAAAACAGTTTCAGAGTGGTTTGATGACAAAAGTGAAGAATGCCTTGTGACAGTTTGATTGTTTAAATAGAAACTTCCAGAACACACTCATGCATGTATCAACTGTAAGTTACACAATAAGAGGTTCATGATTGTATAGATGATTCCACGTATGTATTCAGGGATGGATATATTCAATGTAGATTGAACATATAGATTGAAAAGTAAGAATATGTAGTGATTAGTTGTAGAATATTCAAAGAAGTCTTCAGAATGGTAAAGTAACAAATGGGTCAACATTGTATGCAGTTGAGTAGCAAAGTCATGACCATTTGTATGAAATATGGACATAGATGAATTCATGAGACACTTGGTAGGTACAAAAGACATCAGTCAGATAAGATGCACAATAGTGGATGAAAGCATATTGATAGGTAGTCATAGGAAAGAAAGACAATGGAAGATAAATCATCAATAGAATCAATACCATCAAAGGAAAATCATTGAAATGTATGGTCACTGATGTGAACTTGACAAGCCATGAAGACTTGAAGACAAGTAATTTTTGAATGATTTTTATATATGTCAGTGAATTACAAGAGGAAGCACCAATGGACAAGAAGCACTGGAAGAGAGGAAAGGAAGTATGTATAGGAAGCCCCATATTGATATATATGATATCTCACAGAGAAGTCAAGGGGAGATAAACCATTAGAGAAAGAGATCAGGAAAGAAATATCAAAAGTACGAAGATAGGGGGAGAAAACAAAGTCAAAGAAAGATCATTTAGAGAAGTTATATTGATAGGGGGAGTTACCATTTTACCCATGATGTCAAATGGGGAGAAAGAGAAAGATCGTAATAGAAATATCAGAAGCATGAATACATGGGGAGACAAATTGACAAAGGGAAATAAAAAGAAATCTCAGAAGAGAAAGATCATAAGCATAAAGATAGGGGGAGCATCCCCAAATGGAAATACCCTTTTCCATTGATGTCAAAGGGGGAGAGAAACATAAGGAGGGAAACATGAGGAGAGAAAGATCAAGAGAATTGGTCATAGGTGAAGTATGGGTGTTGGAGTATGAGTGTTACCATCAATTACAAAGGGGGAGATTGTTGGATAGTTGGTTGTCATTGATGTTGTTAGAAATTTGGTTGTCATTGATGTCAACGAAAGTGGTTGTCATTGATGTCAATATATGTGATGGGTGTATTTGGAGAAGTCTACAAAGTGGTCCCCTTATGGCGTATCTCTAAGAATTCCCCTCACATGAAGACGCTTTGAAGAAGTCTACAAGAATCCCTAGAGGTGTGGTCATGAATCCCAAAGTTGTTTGAGGAATAAGAACATGAAGGACATTGCAAATGTTGGTAAAACACTCATAGATGGATAGTCATTGTCATGTCATTTCCAACGGTAGGTGGAACGTCACGTAGTTCCTCACGGTAGAGGAGTTATGAGGTCATGAAGTTGGAATCCATGAATAATGGTTAAGAAGCCCCTAAACAATTACAAGTCATTAATGAAAGGGTAAAGTGGCTATAAAAAGAAGTCCTAAAGTTAAGGAGAGAATTTACTTAGCAAAGGTATAAATACACAACAAGAAGCCTCTCATTTGTACATTCACACACAATTTTATTGAATATCTTCTATGGGAGAAAGTAATATATTGGAGAATCAATTATGGTGAGTCTAAGATAGTGAAGGAAGTGCGAAGGTGAAAGTTCAATATTTTAGAGGAGATCGAGGGTTTATGAGAAAACCTAGTTTGGATGACCCCTGCGAGTCAGACTACTGGTGTCCTACGAGGCCCCATGTGACACTATTCTTGGTCCCGCAAGGCTAAGAAATATTTGAGGGAGGATGCTAGTACCAAGTTGCTAAGGATGAGGAAGAGCTACATGTCCAAAATCTTATATCAGGTCAGATACATGTGTAAAGGTATGTCTATGTGCATGTTTTGAAGGTTACATGTTGGTAATGTTATGGTGCATGCTTGATGCATGGTTTTGGTATCTTGTTGACACATTGGTACATGCTTGAGGCATGGTTTTGGTATCTTGTTGAGACATTGGTACATGCTTGAGGCACACATTATGTGCATGGTGTAAGGAATACTCTTCATACATGTATGAGCTACATTTTATTGTGATATTGATGCATGTTTGAGACACTTCTTGATGAGGTTATGGAACATGTTTAAGGTACATGCATTAGATGTTGTGGAACATACTTGAGGCATGTATTGGAGTTGGTATACGATTGAGGTATATGGTTTATCATTGATGTTACAATACCTACACTTGACATATATTATGGTACATGATTGGTGATATTGAAACACATCTCGATGATGTATATGGTACATTACATGGTTGATGTACATGGTATGGTATAGGTTCTAGTACAAGTTGATGTACATGGTATGGTACAGGTTGATATACATGGTTGATGTATATGGTATGGTGATGGTTTTGGTATCCATGCGAGTGAATCTGATTATAGTTGGTTGATTACGATATATCAGTGACAGTAACAATGACAATGATGGTGACAGTGACATGTTGGATGATTGGTTGATCACTGGTTACAGGTTGATGTAACAATGGTAGTCACATGTTGATGTGATAGTGAAAATGACAGGTTGGTTCATGACAGTGGAAATTATAGGTTGATCAATGGTAGTGATAGTTTGAGTCTACACTTATATTTCAGGGCGACAGGACGAGGCAAGGAAAGGGGGTTGTAGCCTCCTTCCAGTTGGTGCTGGAGAAATTAGGGAGTCAGAGCTTCCTTTAGGTTGGAGCCTATAAATCAAGGGGTAGTATCCTCCTTCTAGTTGTATCCAAAGAACTTAGGGAGTTGGATCTTACTTCAGGGTTGATCCTGTAAACTAGGGGGTTGGAGCCTCCTTCCAGTTGTAGTTGGAGAACTTAGGGAGTTGGAGTTTTTTCAGGTTGATGCCTATAAATCATGGGGTTAGTGACTCCTTCCAATTGGTGCTGGATAATTGGGAATTTGAAGCTTCTTATGAATGTATTCTTGATATATATGAGAAAACATTATGTGGTTTTCTCCCATTTTGGTTTCCATGTAAATTGTGGTGTATTGTGTATCTATGGTTGTTTATTATGAATTGATGAATGATATTGTTTATGATGCAATGATATACTAAATGCATAAGTGATAAACTATTGAATACTTTTGATAAAGTTTATGTTTATATATACTGTGATTGAAAGTGGTAAAAAGTGCTCATACTGATTCACCCACCCCTCTCCATATTCCAACAACTTTTACCAGTCGAAATCCAAGGAGCTCGGAGGAAATATATGTTTATTAAATGGAGACTCAAGGTGAAATTTATGGGATATAACAAGCATCACTACCCCCATTTTTCATAAGGATTCCTAGATCATGTTTTGTGGATATATTGGGCCATTGATCAACAATTTAATTGAGGCCCCTTTTGACATGGAAAAAAGAGAATTCCAGGAATAAATTTTTTTCCTTTTATTCCCTTGTGATGATGTTTTCCAATTTATTATCCATAGGCTTTGCTTTTCCAATCACAAATTTGATGTCTATAATGGAATCCCTAATTATCATCAATGATCTAATTCATTCTTCCCTCACTACAGGGATGCCTCACAATAAGGCATAGGCCTTCACCTGATTGTTGGTGGCATGCCCCATAACCCACACATAATATGCTACAATATTTTCCCCAAGATCAAGGAGTATCCCCTCCACACCTACCACCCTTGGGTTTCTCTTTGAGGCTCCATTGAAGAACAAAATGCGCAATTTCTGACCCCTTCTCCAATATGTGAATTCCTAGTCGTCCATCTGAATTATCCAATGTGGATGACCTTGATTTGTGTGAATTGAAGTGGGATGAGAAAATATTTGAATTCAAAATTGATTGAACCAAGAATTTTCATCCCTTTCTAGAGCCCGATGTTCCATTTTAAACTTATGAACTAAGTATTTTTCTAGGATACCCTTTTGCTTTGCTACTATTAGTGTTAGTTTTCTCTTTTTATAATTGAATAATACATTATTCCCAATGAGCCATATGTTCCACAAAATATTTTTAGGGAGGGAGTTCCATGTTCTCTTCAAATCATTTTAATTTTCAACATTCCTCTATAGTATTTTATCCACAAGGATAACATTTCTTTCTAAGTGAGGGAAATTCTAACAAGATGGTTAATTACTGCAAACATTGATATCTAGTCCTCCTTGGTATAATTATCATAAAAAAAAACAAGTGAACAAATTATTCATTAGATTGGCATAACTCACATCTATAAGGGCCTTGAATTCCTCCCTTTTTCAAATTATCCGATGTGAGAATCTTTCCATGCACCATAATCTAGAAAAATATGTTGATCTTGGGGAGCCTATCACCACACCAAATGATTTTCTATATTAGAGATAGAAAATGTAAAGGAAGAGATACCATTTGAACAAGGTATCCCCATTTTACTATGTAATCTATGTTCCCACAACCTCAACGATCCCTTGAGTGGATATCCTACAATGTGCTACTACTTATTGCATTAGTGAGATTCAGAACTAGTTGAAGGATGTGTGTAGGAGGAGAACCTAAGTTTCAATCGAACTAGAAAACAAAGATCATTGATCACTTTGAAATGTTGAATAAGGTTTTGAAATTCTCATAGTCCATCCATATATTTAGAGGAATTAAATTTGGGATGAGTGATAGGGATTTCTTCCTGGCCATGATACTGTCCTCCCCAATGGATATTTGCTTACCATTTCCTAGTATCCAATTAATATTGGACTAGATTAAAGGAGCTACCGATTTTATGAGTTTCTAGATGTATGCTCTTTTTTGGTTTCCTTCTATAATTTCTATACATCTCTTCCTATTGCCTTGGAATTTTTTTCCAAATAATTTTTTCCACCAATCAAGCATACATGTAATTAATCTCCAAACCATCTTAGCTCCCAGCTAATTTAATAAGAGAGGGATCCTTCACCCCAAGACCTCCTTTGTTCGTGGGGGATCTAACCATTTTCCAATTTACCCGATGATATTTTCTATTATTTGTTGTCCCCCTTTTCCATAAAAAGTTCCTTAACTCCTTATTATTTATTTTCTCCATAATTCCTAGAGGTGATACCATGATGTAACATTGACATAAGGGAAGCAATGAAAGGACTAAATTTATCAAAATTAATATTTAGTGGGATTGAACCACTGAGGTCCCCATCGAGTAAATTTTTTATGTATCTTGTCCAAGACACTTTTCACATTTGATAGGAAACTCTTTGTGTTTGAATGGGTATTCCTGGAAATTTGAAGGTGGATCAATTTCTATGCAAGGAAATGGTGGAATTTTGTAAATTTCTTGTAGCTCATGAGGCTTTACATTCCATCCTAAAATTCGACTCTTATGATGATTTATTAGTCATTTGGAAACAACAGTGAAAATATCAACCTCCTTTTTAAATCTAGAAGAAATTATAGTTGAAGCTCTACCCAAGATAATGGTATCATCAAAGAATTGCAAGTGGTTCAAGCTTTTTTCTCCCCTAACTATTTTGATCCCTGGAATATTCCTAACTATTCTCTCTGCTTCAATCTTATGGATAAGAGATTCAACCACACTGATATATAAAATAAGGGACATGGAGATTTGTTTTTTAATATACAAAAAGTAAGACTATTATTCTTATAACATTTTTACCTCAAATATCATTTATGTGGGTAGTTAAATGTGTATAATGAACAAATAAACTATTTGATGCCCATAATTATTTATGGATTGATACAACAATTGAATTGATTATTGACTTCAAGTATGTATCAAGAAGTTACTTTATTCCAAAGATATGATGATGGTTTATGATAATGATCCCATGTCATGGATATTCCAGATGGAGCAATATTTTGATTTTAACCAAGTGTAACAAGTGGCACCCAATTTGGACTAATTTTTTTTCCAAAGATGATTTTTTTACTGAAACCATTTGTTTAAGCCTAGTTTTAATACGAGACAAAAACTTTAACATGCACAACTTGTGTCTCTACAATTATAGGGAATCTCATTCTCAAATTTTGACAAGATATAGTTTTCCCTTTCTTCTTTCCAACCATGCAATTCCCACATGATCCCATTGTCCCAAAAAGAGTTGTAACAAAAAGGGAAAGATGATCCTTTTGAAATAGAAAGACCCCAAATCCTCTATTTTGATATAAAATTTTATGGACCAAATAAGCTTAAAGAATACTCAATTAAGTAATGCCATGCCTAAATAAAGTAAAAGAGTGAATTAATTATAAGCCTCTTTGATGGGGAAACCTTCATATCAAATGAATAAGATAAGATGACTATTCAAATGAGACTCTTTGATGTATATATAGGATACATAGATGACTAGAAAGCAATAAGCCTACATAACTATAACTTAATGTAATGACTGGGGGATATGACTAGGGGATATTTGGGAACCTAGTACACAATAAAATAACTCTTTGGATATCCATGTGTAGAGAGGACTCCGATGATACAAAATATAGTGAGAATAATTTTACAATTACTCGAGTGTCCCTTTATAATCAATTTTGTCTTGTTGAGATTATCACTTTAGATGGTCTCCCTTGAATACCTCTTGGTCCAATTTCCTTGTATTGTAAGAAAAATATCATTTAAATCTCTTGAAAATTCATAGCCACTATTACTAATGGTTTTATCCATTAGAAACATATTGCAAAAGAACTTACAATTTTGTGTTAGCAAAAGACAATATCGCAGAGATGATTAAAAATGAACATCCTTGGGAAAATAATTCAATATTTTTATTTTTTAGTATATGGTTAGTTTTATTCCAAGGAAATAATTCCACTCCACCTTCAAACACTTAAGAGTAGAATGGGGGTATTGGTACTAGGATAGCTTTCATGGATCTCTCCTCTTCCTTCCCCATTTTTTTTGGATGGAAGGCAGATTGACCACCAATGGCATAAGTCGCTAGGAACCCCAAAGGACTTGATGATATTTGATCTCAATACCTCTATGGACTTGGAATATACTTATCTGCCGATGAGATAGCCCTTGGTTCTATCATTCAATGACTATACACAAAATGAAAAAACAAAATTCCTTTTTGGTGGTATCTCTAATCAAATTTTGAAAATTTCAAGTTCTTTTCCATGAATTTTCCTCTCTTTTGGTTAGCAATAGTTCCAAATATAAACTTCTTTAGTTTTTTCCTCCTTCAGCCTTGAGTTTTTTTTCTTTGTTCAATGTATTGTCGGCTCTATGCCTTTTACTACCTGTCAACCAACACACATTGGGTGTCATTTTCCTCATTTTTGCACATTCTATGATGTAACATTATGTGGGTGAATCCTAATAGACCTCTATTGATAAGAACCGGTTATCACATTGCAAGTGTTTTATTTATGATCTAAAAAATCACATGAATATTGTTAGGTGGGTGGCAGTGGTCACACAACAATTCTCATGTGAGTGTTGTTCTACACAAATTAGGGATTGTATGATTTGTCCTTTCTCCGCCTTGAATAATTTAGTAGTGGTGTGTGTTGATCAACACATATTATTTCCTAGGTACCTACAGACATTCATGACGACCTTGCATCATGCTCCCATTCAATAGAAAATGCCAGTGTGTCCTTTCTCAATCAATCTATGATCCCTACTTATGAAATCCAAATGTCCTTAGATCATTGAGTTTGCCACTTTTGTAAGTACTATTTATACAAAAATAATTTGATGCAAATAGTTTTTTTGTCTAGTCCCTTAATTTCCTTTGGCATTGTGTACGCTAGTGAATTTATTCATTTTCACTCTCACAATACAAGTACAATTCTACAATATAAAAAAATAAAGAAATATTATGTTTTCTTGGTAGCTCCACTTCATGTATTATAATTAGACTTTATGTCAATTGTACAAGGCCCAATTTATATTCATATTACATACAATAATGGGATAGATTTAATTCCTTTCCTTATAGGATAAGAGGAATTCCTTTCTTTACAAGATAGTCTTGATGAGAATGAGAGAGGAATGTCTTGACAAGAATGTATTTACAAGGTAGTGTAACTTACTTACTTATCTTCTTGGTTTGATGAGACACTCACTTCAATGCCTCACACTCACTATATACCTACCTATTGATGTTCCACTGATACTCTACCCTAGGCTAGGGAATATGGATGGGTCCATTATATATATATATATATATATATATATATATGAGTGATATATTTGCTTCGTTGGTGAGCCATTCCTTTATTTATTTAGGGGGATTTCTTACACATGATACCCATGCATGAAGATTCAATCAAAGGATTATTTATCACTTATGAATCTTCATGTTCCATCCTACTTTGGAAACTATATGAAGTAAAAAAGATTTTACATGGCATGGACTTTGGAAACTATAATGGATCTTCTCCACATTGATTTTTTTATTGATTGTATCCATGAATAGTTGGATATATGGACATACAGTTGGATATGTGTTATATTCTTTTCATGACTAGAAATATGGTCTACATTGCGTTGGATGTGTAGGGGTTCGGGGGCAACGTCCCCAATTTTTTTTTCCTTGGTTTTCTTGTCCATTTTTGGGCGGTGCTCGATTTTCATGTCCATTTATGGGAGGTTTTTCAGCACATGGTTTTTCACTGATAGTTTTCTATTTCCGGTTAAGGAATTAGGGTTGTTTACTAATCCAGGTCATTGGATTAGGTTTTTGGATGCCACTGGATCCTATATGTATATTGTATTGTAAACTATGTATGGTGTGAATAAATATAGAATATGTTGGTTTTCTCGTTTTGGGTTTCTAGGGGAAAAATCTCTGTGTAATGTGTGTATTTTCCA